>CAUYRT010102567.1:0-74257 GCA_963574885.1 Lepilemur ruficaudatus | reverse complement strand
AGGGTCTGTGTAGATGTGTCCTCAGGTCTGTGTAGATGTGTCCTCAGGTCTGTGGAGATGTGACCTCAGGTCTGTGTAGATGTGTCCTCAGGTCTGTGTAGATATGGCCTCAGGTCTATGTAGATGTGGCCTAGGGTCTGTGTAGATGTGTCCTAGGGTCTGTGTAGATGTGACCTCAGGTCTGTGTAGATGTGTCCTCAGGTCTGTGTAGATATGGCCTCAGGTCTATGTAGATGTGTCCTAGGGTCTGTGTAGATGTGTCCTCAGGTCTGTGTAGATGTGGCCTTGAGTCTGTGTAGGTGTGGTCCCAGGTTCCAGAGCAGAGAGGACCTCTCTCCCACTATGAGAGTCTGCACATAAGAACAAAACAGAATGTCCTAGCTCCGGAAACGTCAGAGACCCAATAAGGCTGCCAGCACTTCCACACCCAGGACAGGAGCCCCTGTCGGAAACGGAGCTCGTCGAGTTTCCCCAGAGCTGTGCGTGGGTCAGTGCCGCATGCACGCACCAGAGGAAAGCAGGTGCGTGCTTGCCAGGCCTCTCTGCGGGCCCACAGACACACGGAGCAGACGCACATGAAAGCAGCCACCCAGGGGCACGACCTCTATTCTGCAATCAATGAGGAGATGCAGCATGAAGCCCTCACCTCCCGTGGGGACGTGCAGGTGTCAGGGCGAGCCCTCCCCTTGCAGGGAGCAGGAGGGAGGCAAGGGCAGGAGCCCTGGGAAGAAGAGGCGGGCAAGGACGGCCAGGCAGGGTGTGGCAGGGCCTGTGCCCAAATCGAGCCCCATGGGCTTCAGGAGTTGTCCAAGACTTGCTTTGACCACAAACAAAATACTGTATTTCAAACCCCAAATGCGCCGATACCCTCCTCGTCTCCCTGTTGCGTGGCCTTCCGACTGAGGTCGAGGGTGTGGGAAAAGCGCATCGGGTGGTTCACACCCTCCTTACCCCGTCTGCAGCAGGCAACCTGTCCAAGCACCGGGGGATGGCAGAGCCCCTCCTGAGCCACAGGCAGGGTGCGGGGCCAGCTGACCTGCACCTCTCCTACCGGAATGTCCCTCAGACCAGGGACAGCACAGCCGGTTTTCCTGCAGTCACTGAGCAGACACCAAGGGGAATCTAGAGGGGTGTGTAGATGTCTCCACGCCAGGTCCACATCTGGCATCATGCAGTTCACACCTGTCAGAGGCACAACAGAGACGGAGCCACCCATGCAGTGGCACACGCGTGTCGGCCTGTCTGTGCCACCTACCTGCATGTGTGCACTAAGGAGGACGCTCGTGGCAGATTGAAGTTCTCTCCAGCTGCCTCTCCCTCTCTCTCTAACACACATGCACATGCACACACATGAATACACATGCACACACATGCACACACGAACACATATGCACACACGAACACATTGCAGCTGACCCCCCAGGTGAACATGCTTTCCACACGACACCCCCCATGGGCGCGAGCTGCGCGGGAACATGCCAGACCCACACGGGGAGGGAGGACTCCTTCGGCGGATCTTGGGGCGGGGACTCACCCGTCTTTTTCAAAGCTTTGATCCACTGTCCCCACTTTGATAAGATTTCAAAGAAAAGCCCCAGAGATCACCCTTTTTCTTTATTTCTTTCCGGCTGCCTTTCTTTTCTCTCCCCGCTTCCTCTCTATGTGGTGTCCCTCAAATTCAAAGGGAGAGACTCCCGAGAGAGAGGATAAGACAGAGGACGGGCCTGGTGGCTGCTGCCCCTTCCTGACAGTCTCTCTGGGCGCCTCTGCGACCCCTTGGTCTTGGGACACCAGACCTCTTGTCAGGGGGACCCATCTCCTGGAGGGCTTCTCTCACCCTGCACCAGGACCTTCTCCAGAAAGGGACCACGTGGCTTGGTGTGGCAGACCCGCTCCTAGGAGCCCACTCCACTGCAGGGGCCGTGCTTGCTGGGCCTGGAATCTGCTCTGAATTGTGGTTCTGATGCTCTTGTCCTGGGGTCCTGGCTGAGGTTACGCGGGCACCGTCACCGCAAGGGAGGGCAGAGCAGCCCCCAGCTGGGACGAACGCATCCTCTCACCATTACAGGGATTCGCGGCCCTGCCAGGGCAACGTGCTTAGGGTTTCTGCCTCCCAGCCCTGTGTCGTGGCTCCAAATCCTTGAAGGGCTGCCTCTGCCCCTCTGGGAGAGAGCCTGTCTGTCCCCACCCACACCATGACAACCCTTCCCTGTGCTCCTGCCTCGGCCACTCCAAGGTATCTGGGCTCCCACTCACCAGGGTACAGAATCCCACTGCAACACCTATGGGGAGACCTCTTCAAGGGACACTCACCCTGGACCTCAACCAAGTTGGTGGCTTCTCTGCCAAGCTGCTGAGAGGGCACCACGGCCAACCGGGGGGCCCAGACCGGACTGCTGAGCCGAGCCGCGAGGGCCATGCTCACTCCGTAGGAGGGGATGCCTGCCGACTCCCAAAGGGGACCGACAGGTGGGAGAGTCAGCGGGGTCCCTGGTGTCCAGGAAGTGCCAGGCAAAGGGTCACACATGGCCCTGGGCTTGCCCAGGTCTCAGCTGGCACCGGCTGCCTGGCAGTGAGAGCACGCGAGCACCTGCCCGATTGTTTCAAACCTTCCTCCTCCATATCTGAGATTCACGCAGCGCTGGTGAAGCCACGTCAGTCCACGGACACAGGTGCAGACGCCCAGGGAGGTGGGGTACTCGTCCCAGGAAGACACCGCAGTTACCTGCAGGCAGAGCTGGGCGAGGGCCAGGCCTCTGCCCTGACCCCCAGCCGCACCGACAGCAGGCTCAACCATCCGTTGCCTGAGCCACAGGAGAGTGGCCCCGGTGCTCAGTGGCCCAGTGCTGAGGATGAGTCCAGCTGTGGATTTTGCTCTGTCCCCAGCTGCCCCTCACCCAGCACTCAGGGTTGGGCTGGGACCTCCTGTCTGCTGCCCTCTGTGTGCCCCTGTGCATGGCACCACCCAGCCCGGTCCCCTGGCCTGGCTGGATTCAGGCAATGGGGCAGACACATCAGGAGGACCCACAGCGGGACAGCTGGGGTTGCCTTGCCAGCTCCCTCCCTGCGGGGCCAGCCCTGGCCCAGCCTTAGGAAAAAAGACACAGGTCCCAGTGATGTGCCCCCAGCCCCAGGATCTGGTGCTCGCCGCAGCTACCCTGCAGGCCTGGGGAGGTGAGACCAGATCCCACAGCACCCCACGCCCTGAGGCCAGGGTCCCACGCCGTGGGCAGCAGACTCGGCCTCGCACAGCCAGGCTGAGCTTGCCCCCACCCCTGTGCAACCCACTGACACGCCTGGCTCGCCCAACTTCTTTCTGCACATTGGACCTGGGGTCCTAGAGAGGGAGAAAGGTGTTCCCAATGTCCCAAAGCCAGACAGTGACTGGGCTGTCCCCATCCTCAGCTTGATTTGGGGATGTCATTTGTGCAGGAAAAATCTTTGCCCACTCCTCACATTGCTGAGATAGCACTTGTGGTGTATGTGTGCTTGTGCATGTGCAGGTGTACACATGTACACACATGTGCATGTATGTGTTACACGTGTATATATGTATTTGTGTGTGCACATGTATGAACACATGTGTTTGTATGTTTGTTCATGTGTGGGCAGGTGTGTTTTGCACATATGTGAACACATTGTGCCCATGAGTGTGTGAATATGTTGTTCATGTGTGCACATGTGTGGGCATGTGTTTGCATTGTACATAGGAGTATGTGTTTTGTGTGTGCCAGTATGTGGGCACATGTGCATGTGTTGTGTACATGTGTGCATGTGTGTTTGCATGTGTGTGTGCGTGTGAGTCAGAGGAGGCAGGGTGCTGGGCCAGGCTTCCCCAGGAGCAGGGATTCTAGGCCTAGAGCAGGGGGTGTCTTGAGGGCCTGGCACCCACCTTCACGTGAGGATGGGAACCCACCTGGAGCAGGTGCCTTCCACCTACAGGGCACCTCTGCCACCTGCACGTATCCCATCACTGTCATCAGCTCTCCGAAGGTGGAAAAGAGAAGTGCTACCGTCCCATTCCAAAGATGGTAAAACAGAGGCCCAGACGGCATTTGCCTAACATCACCCAGCACATGAACAAGAAGATGAGGAACAGAGCTGTGCTGGCTCCTGCCTTTGCCCTGGATATGACTCTCCTGGTATCCAGGTCTGTAGGGGGCATCAGTAGCTGTCCCCTCTGCCTCAGTTTCCTCGTGTGTCAAAGGAGGGGGCAGATTGGTTTATCTCCAAGGCCTCTTCCAGCTCAAAGCAACCCTGGAGGTGACCTAGCAGGAGGCGAGTGGCTAGAGACAGAAGGAAAGACTCCTGGATGTCTGTCCTTGTCACACACAGGAAGGCCAAC
Organism: Lepilemur ruficaudatus; assembly: GCA_963574885.1. NCBI lineage: Eukaryota > Metazoa > Chordata > Mammalia > Primates > Lepilemuridae > Lepilemur > Lepilemur ruficaudatus. The sequence continues at coordinate 69,912 of CAUYRT010102567.1, read as the reverse complement.
GTCAGCTCTGGGGTCACTTCTTCTGCCCAGACCAGGCGCCCAGGGAAGCACATCACCATGGCCTGCGGGGTGCAGTGCAGACGGCTCCCCGGCCACGGCTGCGTGCAGCCCGCGCCCCCCACTGCTGTCTGCGAGACGTGAGGTGTTCACTGGGTCTGTCCTCCCCGCCTGCCTTGCAGAGCACAGAGATACCATATGGAAGCTCGAGACAGGTGCATCTGGGATGCGTCCTTGTCCTCACGTCACTGTGGGAAGGATCCCAAGGAGCAGAAGGCTCAGAACCCCACGTGTAGTGGCACAACCAAGGCGGATGAGACCCCAGGCCCGAGATAAGAGCTTAGTTCTGTCTCTGCCCACAGCCCCTGACCCTCCCTCTGCACTCCCTGCTGTGGCCGCCCCAGAACCCAGGCAGAAAACAGAAAGCCAGGGACAAACGTCAACAGTGACACCCCAACACTGACACGAGTCTCAGAGCCACTAAACAGAGAAAAGAAACAAAACAGCAAGCTTGATCGAGTTCTTAAGAGTTAGAGGCGAGTCTGAGTCAAGCACCTTTTGTCTCACAAGCCGATGCCCATAAGCCGAGGAAACGCAATTTCATCATCTCAGACATGCAAGCGTGTCTTCCAGAAAAGCGTTTTGAGTTCAGATCACGCCTTTCCGCAGGGCCGGGGCAAGATCGGGGTGCTGATGGGCGGCGCCTGCCCGAGGGGTGCACAGCAGCGGGACGGGAGCCCGGCTCCCCCTCCCCACCCCCACCCACCTGGCAGGACACGTTCCACCTGGACACGTGTGCCCACAGCAGTCCTGAGGTGGTCACTGACCGTGGCAGGTTAGGGCTGGATGGAGGGTGGCACTGTCACTGCCGCCTCCGTACCGCTTGTCACCATGATCCAGGGGAGGAGGACAACGAAGAGGGAAACATTCAAGTGAGTCCCAGGATAAAGTCCCCCATGACCGACCCACAGGGTCCAAGAGCTAGTTCATAGCCCACGCGGACTCTTCTCTGCCGCACCTCCGGGTGGCCTTCACCCAGCACTCGCGCCCACCGGGCACATGGCATCTGCCCCTCCCCAGGTCCACGGCCTGTGCCCGGCTCACAGGCTGGCGCGGGAGGGACTGCCAGGCCCCGGTGCCGCCCCGGCGCCCACGTTTGATGAGCCGTGTGATCCATTCCGCCTGCCCCGCCTGAGGCTGCGGCTCCTAGTCTGGTGACCTGCTCCTCCCGGGAAAATGCACCACGACCTGCATTTCCCGCTGTGGCCCCACCGTGCAAACCTCCACTTAGGAGAGATGCGGGGCCACGGCGCCTTCGTCCCAAAATCAGTCCAGCGATAAATGAAACTTTGCTGTGTGGCAAAGAGCCTCGAAGTGCTTAGAAACATGAATTATTCACCCGAAAGGAAACACGGGGGCCCCAGCCATAGGGACACAAACACTGCTGACAAAATCAAAACCGAAAAAGAAAAAATAAAAAGACCTTCCCTTTAATTATTTTAACTCCGACTTTTTTTTATTTTTAAGCATGCGGAACATGTTGGTTTTTCAACGTCCTCTGGGTTTTCCTTTCAGCACAGCAGGGCCGCGTGCTCACTTGGGGGGGGGAGACATCCAGGGACAGCAGAGCTGCGACCCCCTGAGAGCTGTGACACCGCCCTGCCCTCCCCCCGAGCTTCAGCAACACCGGAAGCTGCGCCGGCGCCCGCGAGTCCCTGCCTGCAGCTGACAGTTCGCAGTGGCCGGGAGAGGCGCTGAGCAGCTATGCTGTAGCTGGGGACCGTCCTCCCTCTGCGCCCCGACTCGTGAGAGTCTGTCGCCCTGACACCCACCCCAGACAGATTATGTCAGGAAACCCTCGGAGGGAGAAGCCGGGGTCACCACCCTGCGCCCCATGCAGAGGCTGGAGTGCAGGGCACCCAGTCCCCGCAGCCCCAGCAAGTGCCCGCACCAGGTCTGGGGCCGGAGCGTCCACGTCACCTCGTCCATGGAGCCCGTCTGGCCTGCCCAGGCTCACCTCTGCCAGCCCCGCCAGCCTGCCGCGTGCACCGCAACACGCCACATGGTACACGCTATACACATTGAACACACCATACACACTGCACGCACACACACACACACAATACACACTGCATGCGCGCACACACACACTCTCTCCCCCACCACAGCAGTCGCCCTGGGTTACAGGGCTGCACGTGGTGCCTTCCTGCTGCTGCCCCGGCTACTGTCCCTGTTTCCGTGGACTCTGCAGCTATGGACAGGGCCGACGTCCGCGCACTGCCCCCCAACCGCGCCTCATCCCCTCCCCATCCCCCCTTCATGCCCTCTCCCCCTTTCTCTCTTTCCACGTCCCTGCCCAACACTCTCCTGGGCCCCGTCTGCTCAGGGCCACGCCCCATGGTCAGTCTCAGCCTCCTTCCCACCCACCTTGTGTCAACTGGCCATTTAATTTATGACTAAACCGGACATTTCTGAAGTGAACAGAAGGGCAGGCTGCCATCAGGAATTGCTCTGAACAGCAGACTCAGTTCAGGACGACCCCAGGCAGGCTGGCCACAGGGCACCCCGCCCTGGACGCCCACACACAGCCGGGGCGCCCCAACATGTCCTCCGCTCACAAAGCCCACACACAGCCCGTGCACCCCAACATGTCCCCAGCTCATGATGCCCACACACAGCCTGTGCACCCCAAAGCATCCTTAGCTCTGCACCCTGAATGTGGGGTGTGCTCCTCTTGGCTGCCTGGTGCCACCACGGGCCACACAGACACAGTCAGGCACACTCGCATGCATGGGAGAGTCAGTCCCTGCCATTGACATCCGCATCTTGTGTGCCCCCTGGTCTGTGGCGCTGCCCTCCTTGAAGACTGGGAGGTGGCGGCGAGGAGGTCCCTAGACCCGCAACAGCCAGCACCTTTGGTGGGGCAACTCCCCCCCACCACTGGTGCTGGCAGGCAGTGTGGCCCGTCTACACCTGTTCATGGGCTGCTCGTCTGCTGCCTTTTCTAGCACGGGGAGCCTGACAACTCGCTGCCCAGCAGAAGTGTCCCCGATGCCAGGGTGATCCAGCATCTGGCCTGCTGGCGCTAGCCCCTCCCCAGGTGAGGAAATCACCGTGAAGCACAGGTGAGCGGGCACCTGCGCCCCGCCAAGGTCGCGCAGTGCGTGCGGTGGTGCCTCAGGGGTGGCCCTGCTCCAGCTGGTGCTCCCCACCCACCGGCTGTCCTGTCACAGCACAGACCTCCCCGGTGCAGAGCCCCCGGGGCTGGCTGGTGCCTTTGTCCTTGTTCTGAGAGGCGGATCCAGCTGCCGACACTCTGGAGAGCGCGTTTCAGAGCAAGCGCTGACAGCCAAGCTGAGCCCAGAAGCGCCAGGCACCTCGCATGATTCCTGGCACGGGGAAGCCTTCCTCACTGTCAGCATGCAGGGGCGGCGGGCGTGGGGGTGGCTCTGTCCCAGCTGACAGGGCGCCACCTGGCACCACCCACGTCCCCAGGGTGGGTCTTGCCCCTGCCGTGGAGACACACCCGGGGTATCCTGCCTGCGTCGTGGCACTGCGTGTCTGGGACCATGTCTGTGCCGCCGGGGAGGCTGGCGCTTCTCACCCACCGGCACTCCCTCTGCCATGACACACAGACCCAGGCACCCCATTTGTTTTCTGGGGGGCACTGGAGACACTAGAGGGGCTTCTCGAAACACAATCATGACATCAGGGTGGATGGAGCTTGGGGACCGTCCCCCGCCCCTCTTGTCACGCCCAACCTAAGTCACTGCTGACAGCCACCGCTGCCGCCGCAGGGGACCGGCATGTCACAGCCAGGCCTGTCCTGGTAACAAGACGCCGTCTGTGTGAAGGCTTCGCGGCCCCCAGGGCAAAGCTGCCATCGTTATCTGCGGAAAGGAACTTCGAAGGGGCCGCCTCCCCCGTCACTGCCGCCAGGCGGCCGCTCTACAAGGAGACTGCCGACCCCTGGACAGGTGCGGCCCGTCTTCCTCCCTGGCATCTTGTCACTTTAACCCTGTGATGGGCCCGCACGGACGCACGTGCTCTCCTCCGCGTAGGAGCGTGTGTCAGGGCCACCGCGGGGAGGTGCAGTCACGGCTCTTGTTGGCAGGGGACGGCCTCCCGTGCTCGGCCTCGCCTGTGGTCACAACCACTGAACTGCCCACAGAGCTGCCTTTCCACATGGACACCGCGTGACTGCAGCGTGGCCGCTCGGGCCAGCTCTGCCCTGGGGTCTCAGCCTCCACGCCGTCCCCTTGCGTGGCCACAGGTTGCACGGGACGACGTGCCCAGACCAGGCGTGTGAAGGGCCTGTGCGGGCTTGGCAGGCCGCTCTGTGCCGTGTCCCCGGTCCCCCCTAGCCAGTGCTGGCCATCGCGGGGTGAGGAGTGTCGCCAGAAAGGACGTGGCAAAGCCCTAACCTCAGTACCCATGCACGGGACCCATATGGAAACAGGGTCTTTGTAGGTGTGATCAGGCTACGACAAGGTCACCGGGGTGGGTCCTCACCCCAAAGCATGGGTGTCCTTGGGAGAGGAGAGGCGCACAGGAGGCGGGCACCGTGGGCACGGAGGAGGACGCGCCCTAGAGAAGGGAGGCCTGCCTGCCTGGACTGCAGACAAGATGACAGCCCGCCGCGCTGCGCCCAGGCAAGGCAGGACCCAGGGAGCTGCTGAAGACGGAGCCTCCGCCCCCCAGCACGGGCCAGGCTGGGAAGACCTGTGCCCTCCGCCCCCAGCACAGTGAGGCCCATTCAGGGCCCACCCCATCAGCCGCATCGCCACAGCCTGTCATCGTGCCGCGAGACTCACCTGGGGGGCCATTCACAGTGTGGTCCTGTCCCTGACTGCCCCCCACACAGACACACAGCACACACACACATCACACACAGATACACAGCACACACATCACTCACACACATCACACACACACAGACACACAGCAGACACACAGAACACACATCACACACAGACACACAGCACACACACACAGCACAGACACACAGCACACAGACACATCACACACAGACACACAGCACACACACACACACCACTCACACACATCACACAGACACACAGCACACACACACACAGAACACATACACATCACACAACACACAGAACACACCACACACACATACACACATACAACACACCACACAAACATGCAGCATACCAAACACACACACCTCCCCACACACCACACCGCATAGACACCACACCTCACACACACACACACACAGAGCACACCACACACATCACACAGACACCCGCGTGGGCCCGTCGCACAGAAAAGGGACTGTCCGCGCACGTCCAGGCGCTGCCTTCTCTGTGCAGAGAGCGTGCCCACAGCCACCTGGAATGTGGCAGGTGGCCCCTGCTCGTGATTTTGGGGCTTTCTTTGTCCGCAAAGCTTTCACCACTCTGGGTCTTGACCCTTCCCGCTGCTCCAGCAGATCCAATGCGGGAGCCTCCGGTGCTTTATCACGACACGCGTCTTCCGCCGTAACTCTCTGCGCAGCGTGGGTCTCCCAGCCGCACAATGACGCCCAAGACCCCAGCAGGGCTCTCTCTCTCTCTCTATTCCCAGCAAATAGCACACAGTAGGACCCCAAATAGTAAGCCAACGAAATACTGGGTAAATAAAATAATGAATGAACACCCAGACAAATACATGCGTTAAACGCAAAATGAGACTGTATCACAGCAAAGGGTAAAAGGCGGCTTTGCACGTTAAGGAATTTTAGAAATAGATAATTTAAAACAGACTAGAAATAGATCTTTGAAAAGGGGAAAGGTTTGCAGAAAGAGGAGGGGCAGAGGGGTTCTAAGGGCCAAATCCGTCCCCGTGAGGGCTGAGGGCCACCTGCAGTGGACATGACCTGCAGCCCAGGTGTGGCACCTGGCAGCTGCCAAGCAGGCAGGGTTACCCAGAGTCCTGGATCAGGTGACAGGTCACGAGCAGAGCCCTCGCCTGGCAGGCTGGTCCCCGGAGCTCAGAGCTGGCCGCTGGTGCAGCTTTGAGCTCGTCACTTCGCCCCTCCCAGCCTCGAGTCACGTCCTAAAACACAGTTGTAACAAATGCAGGGAGACAGCAGTCAAGAGCCCAGGCCCACGCCCGTCTCGGAGCTGACCTCAGGGTTGCGGGACCCCTTGCTCCCTGTCCCCAGCACACTCCCGGTAGCTCCAGACACTGGCTCAGGAGCTCAGCGTCTGTGTCCCCACGCTCACTGAATGAATGAATGAATGACAATCACACCTTCCACATCCCTGTCGTGATACAAGCCCCTGGTGTGGAACACGGGACTGGCTGGATCTCAGGCTGACTTTCAGATGCACTTTTGCAGTTTATACTTTGATGATTTCATTTAACTCCCCAGCCATGGGGCAGACTCTGGGATTTTGCCCGACATTGCAAAGAAGATTTTGCGAATTTCAACTACTTAGCAACTGCCATTGAAGACAGGCTAAAGCTACAGTCCCATACCTGGGCTGTGGACTGGTACCGGCAGAAGGAGGGGTGACAAGTGACCCCAGCTGACACCACCTGTCCTGAAACCTCGGTGCTGGTGCCAGGGCTGGCGGTTCAGCCCCCAAAGTGTTGAGCAGTCACTCTGCAGTTCAGACAGGCAGGCAGCAAAATAAAATCAGCGCGTCGACAGCCAGAGCTCAGTGAAGGATGGGGCCACCGTCGCCCAAGACTGGGTAGAGCCGTCACCACCTGATTAAAGTCACCCCGTGAGACATGACGGCATCGCAGAGGCCAGCAGGGAAGAGAAACCTTGAGACCACACTCTCAGTGACATGTCCTCAAGCATGGCCAGGGGACAGATTTTTCTCGGCAAAATCAATGCAAACTTGATCTCTTCCCGCAACCAGTGGAAACGTAAGGAACAGGATGCTAAGACAGACGCAAAGCTGAAGTAGAGATATCTTTAGGTAGCAAGGAAAAATTTCCTTCTTAAAACCAATTCTCACTCATAATGGAATTATGTACAGGGAATAATAAAATCACAGACCTTCCCGCAAAAGGGACCTGGGAATCCATCTACACAGGCCTCTCGTGGTACAGATAAGGAAGCTGACATCCAGGGAGATAGTAGTCCCAGCAACTCTGGAAGCCGAGGTGGGAGGATGGCTTCAGGCCAGGAGTTCCAGACCAAGCTGGGCATCACAGTGAAACCCTATCTCTAAATGCTTTTTTTTAAAATTATCCAGGAGTGGTGGTGCACACCTGTAGCACCAGCTACTAAAGAGGCTGAGGCAGGAGGATGCTTGAGCCCAGGCATTCGAGGATGCAGTGAGCTATGATTGTGCCACTGCGCTCCAGCCTGGGCAAGAATAATAACACTCGTATCTGTAATAATCAACGCATAGTGTGTGCTATTATGTGCCGGTGCTGTGATCAGCACTTCCTAATTATCTGATTCAGTTCCCGGCAACCGCACAGAGAAGGCGCTATCACTCACATTACTGCACAGACAAGGAAACCGGCGATGCACGCAGGCCACGTGGGTAGGAAAGGGCTGAGGAGTGCTCATACCCTGGCTCTCTGTGGCCCAGCCCAACCCCCAGAGACGATGCTGCCATAACACTAGCATCGGTGCCCAGACTGATGGGATTGTCACCAGGACCTGCACTTATGGATCATGTGCCAGCTTGGGTCCTGAGCCTATGTACAGCCACGCGAGGCCACGCCAGCTCTCCTTCGATGGGCTGTGCTGACAGTCTGCCCAGCAACTTTTCTTAGCTCAAAATAGCCCTGCATCCAAAGGGATTGTGTTGGGTGCCGTGAGCAAACCTGAAAGTCCTATCATTTACTTTGCACACTTGAGGAAACCCAGAGACAGTCCATCTGGGATGGTGTGGGGTCCCCTGGTGCCGTCAGTGTCCCAGGCCCTCCCCTCCCTTTCCCCCTGTAGCCTGCACCTCCATGGTCACCTCATGGCTGCACCACGGCTGCTGCGCCTCCTGTCTTCCCCCTGTAGCTCCTCTGCACCTGCGCTGCCCCTGCCCTGGAAGTGAGTGATCTGAGCGCTCAGCCTCACGGCACCGACTCCGTCTGACCGCAGCCTCCACGCTGCAGGCAGTCTCCTCTGTCAGCATGAACACAGCAAGTCCTGAGTGCTGGGAAAGCTGGGTCCTGCCGGAGGAGGCCCCCATGTGGGGCCCGAGGTCGGCCTTACTGCCTCCAGGACACAGGGGCGCCCCCTTCCCACAGGCCCCTCCCCACCTGTGAGGCCCAGCAGCTGCTCACCTGGACACTGCTCTGGACACCAAGCAGCCATCACTCTTCCAGAGGATGCAACGCCCGCCCCACCAGGCATTCGTTCTACCACCAGCCTTGTCTAGTGCGTTGTAAAGACCCCGCCAAAGAAAGGTTAGGTGTCCTGGAACTTACAGGAAGGAACCCTAACATGAAGACGGTCTCCGTACTGGGGCAGGAGTTGGAGGTGGGTGGTGATCATGTGCTGCAGACACAGGAGTGTGAGCGTCCCTCGGCTCGTCCGGGGTGGGGCACATTGAGCTTCTGTCTGCTCGTTGGCTTTGGAGCGAATCTATTGTGGGGGAGTTAGTGTCTACTGTGATCCATCCAAAATGAAAATGCTTCTTGGGTAAGAGCGAAGCCGTCTGAGCCTGGGGTGTGTTTCCCCCTGGCTGCCCCACCTCCTGGGGCTCCTTGACCACAGGTGCTGGTGGCCTAGACCCCGGTCCATGTCTGGTTGATGAGGAAAAGGGGTTCCAGGGCCCCCTCGTCACAGGCATCCCAGGGACAGCACTCGCAGAGCCTGGCGTCAGAGCCATGAGGGATGACAGAAAAGCCATTGCCAAGCAGCCAAAGGGACAGCAGGAGTCAGCCCTGGTGGCTTCCTGGAGGTGGCCTGAGACCCTCCCTCTGCCTCGCCACCTCAGTCCCAATCCAGGCCTAGGACCAGGGATCAGGAACCTTTCATGTTGGAAGCTGCATTTTTTTAGCTATAATCAAATAAGGCAGCATTAAAGAAACTTCAATTCAATATCCTGAAAACTGTACATTATTTTATAAAAATCTACTATGTACTTAATAATTTCAAAAAATGAAAACTCTTTGTTAATTTTAAAGTTAACCAACCTTTTAATGACTTTGTGCATCTGGGGTGCATTTGAATATTTGGTTGCAGCAGGAGGTCCGCAGGTTCAGTGGATCTTCTGGATGGGTATCCATCATTTGTGACCTTAACAGCATCTTGATCTGGGCTAGGTAGGAGAGTGTGGATTCACAGCAATAGATGTTGAAAAGCAAGAAAGCATTTTTCGGGCAGGTTGCCAGTGGCTTAGGTATTCTACTGCATTTGTCCATATTTCAATTAGATCTTTCCTAGCATGAAACAATGACTTTAAAATGTCATCTACTAAGAGCTCAATCAATTCCATCTGTAGTTCTTTAGGTGCCTTGGTGATAATCAACTAGGTGAGGCTGAAATGCAAATTTGAGTGTGATATCTTGATTCTCAAAGTCAGTGAACCTTTTACTGTATTCTCCAAATAATAGGTTATTGAGTATGAAATGTCCAATTTCCTTAAGTACTAAGTTTGACAGTTGATATCTCTGACATTTCACTTTGACATTTCTTATTTTATTTTTATTGTGAAGGTACATCCTCAGTCTTTCAAACACATGTTTTGGCTTGTGATCATCTTTCAAATTTTTTTAGAGTAATTTTTTTGAATCTATGGATAAGTCAAAAATTCATATTATTTTTTAATATGAATTCTGTCCTGGAACCAATGCTGTGCAGACAGCTCAAAATATCAATGAAGTGTTTGGGAAGGATGTGGTTAATGAACGCACAGTACGCCGATAGTTTGAGCAGTTCCATTCTGGTGATTTTAATATTAAAAATGAGCCATGTGGGTGACCTGACACCAAGGTGGATGATGATGAGCTGAAAGCTGTAGTGGAAGTGAATCCATCTCAACCTACGTGTGAATTAGCAGCAAGGTTTGATGTTACTATTCCAACAACATTGGGCCATCTGAAACAAATGGGCAAGGTAAAGAAAGAAGCTGGATAGATGGTCCTGCAAGAATTAAATGAGCATCAGAAGAGAAACTGTCTCGAAGCTTGCCTTTTTTTGCTGTCACAACACAAAGGCAAACCATTTCCACACTGTATTGTTATGTGTGATGAAAAATGGATTCTTTTTGACAATCACAAGCATTTGGCACAATGGTTGGATAAAGAAACGCCAAAACACAGTCCAAAATAGAATATTCATCCAAAAAAGCTAATGGTGTCTGGTGGTCCAGTGCTGGTATTATCTACTACAGCTTCATGAAACCTGGTCAGCTGATTACAGCAGTTGTCTACTGCAACCAATTGGACAAAATGATAAGGATGGTTGCGATTAAGCAGCCAAGATTGGTCAATAGAGACAGGCCAATCCTCTTGCAAGATAAAGCTCGACCACATGTCGCACAAACAACGCTGCTCAAACTACAGAGGCTGGACTTGGAAGCTCTCTGTCATCAACTGTATTCACCAGACCTTACACCAACTGACTCCCACTTCTTTCAGGCTTTGGACCACTTCTTGCAAGGAAAAATATTCAATTCCCAACAAGCTGTGGAAAATGCCTTTGGCGATTTCGTGGCCACTCGCTCTCCAGGCTTCTTCGATGCTGGTATGAACAAGCTACTGTCAAGATGGCAAAACTGTGTCCATAGTTTAGGCGCAAGCTTTGATTAATTGTGCTGCTTCTTGTTTGAGATATAATAAACGAAACTTTTGATTCTGAATCAGACATTGTATATTTAATGACTTAATATTAGGTCTCTAACAGCAGCATATTCTTCAAATGATTCTCATATGCCATCCTGCTCATTAAAAATCTTTGGAAACTGGGAAAAGTGTTCATCTGAAATTTCCTCTTGAAAAATTGTTTTGAAAAAAGATAGCTTTTTTCCGAAATGCTTGGATTTTTTGCCACATATCATATAAGACTTAGTTTTACCTTGCAAAGTAATATATTTAAGTCATTTTGATTGACATGATACCACACAGAAATGCTGCATTCCTCTAGAAATCTTCTTTCAATAGTTCACATAGCTGATTCTGTTCTTCATAAAATTTAACTATCTGTCCTCCCAGATAAAATTTTGCCTAACACCTGTCCCGGCGATAGCCAACACACTTTAGAATGCTATGGAAAATCCACACTGAATACCTCATCATTCAAATTTAGCATGTTATGAAATGGACAATGCTGTGTTGTATTTGCATATAGTTAACAATACTTATAACTTGTTGCAAAGTGTCACTTAAAATAGTAGTTTTAGCACAGAGATTTTGCTGATGCAAGATACAATGAGAACATCTAGATCTATTAACATATTTTATCTGTGCAAAAAACCCTTCATGTATTCCTGCCATGGAAGGTACACCGTCTGTACATACACTAAATTTACCGGATTCAGTCCAACTTCATGATATTTATCTTGAAAGTTGTTGAAGATGCCTATTCTCTGTTCCCAAGAGTGACCAAAGCACCCCGAGTCATCTCAAGCTGTACCCCTCCTCTAAGCCCATGCACTCTCTGTCCTGCAACCTGCTTGGGAGTGTGGGGGGCATCTCCTTTGTGTACCCATCCCAGAAGCTTTGAGCAGGGACAGGGACCCTCACACCCAGAAGGAGCTATGCCCTCCTGTGACAGTGGCTGATTGGACCCCAGGGGCTGAATGAAACGGCACCAATGATGGAACGAACGGAACTGTTGTGGGTCCTCACACGACAGGAGCATACTCTCCACAGCCGTGCAGCCACGGAGATGAGCTGGTGCAGGAAGAACATGATGTGGCCGGGGCTTCCCCAGAGTTTCTGCCACTCTAAAATCAGTCAAGGAGCTAGAGCTTCCTCCATTCCACGGAAGACTCATTTTATCATTCAAAGCAGTGTTTACATACTTCTATCCACTCACAGAATATGTACCCAGAAGGTTAAACCTAGCACACGCCTTCTTCATCCGCATGTTTTACCAAGAACAACAACTCGGATGATGAGGAGGTCATAGGCCCCGGGGAGCAGTGTGTGGGTGACCCAGACTCCACACTGTGGGACAGAGTCTAGAGTCGTGCCCAGAACGAAATATGTCTCCATAAGTATTTGTTACATGAGATTTTTTTTAAAAATGAGAAAGAACCTGGTGTTGCCTGTGATTTTATCACTAAATAAGGGCATCAAAAAACTATGCCAATGTCCACTAGCATAATCACTTCATAAAAAGGACACTTTATGCCCACAAGGAATTGGGAGAACATAATCTCAAAATACCCTCTGGCTGCAAACTTCCATGTCATGACAAACACGGTTTGTCCGCACCTTCATTTGGAGCTATATCAAACCATACCGAGCACTTTCTCGGGTCCCTGCATCCTATAAACTCAATTACATATTATCTTATTTAATCCTACAAGACGGTGGCATGGGTACTAACAAGCCCATTGCACGGAGGTGGGACTCGGAGGGTATTTCATGGCTGGCAGAAGGTGGGCAGACTGCGCTCTCTTTAGCATCACTGGGCAAAGCACTCACTGGGCCGTCATAAATCAGAAGGGAAAAGCCCTGTCCAGCCAGCATTCTGTAGGGTGGCACTCAGGGCCCCAATTGCTGTGATTGTCGAGTCCTGTTTCAGTTAAATTGTTCCCATAACTCTTGTTCCCCTGGAACCACACCACGCTACACTGCGAATGCTGACTTCAGATCTGCGTTATTTACATGGCCACAGGGACGAGAGTCTTTTTTTTGTTTTAAAGCAAACAGGCTCTGCAGACTTTAGAACTTGCGGAAGAGATAGCAGGGGCGAGCAGAGAGGCAGCCCTATTTTGAGTTCCTGCTGTGCGTTATGCACTAAGCTAACTTTGCCCCAGGGCCTCTGGCTCTGCAGCCTAACCTGGATGGGACACGCAGCTGCAGAAACGGTAATGACCTTATTTTCCTGGTTTGGCCCAAACCTTCTGACTGCAGGGAGTCCAGGCCCTGAAGTCTTTCTCCAGCATCCTGGGGCTCCCTGAGCAGCTCATACTTGTGGAACTTGTCCCTGTTGCTGCCGCAGTGAGGCCCTTCTGCACGCTTTGCATCCGTGACCCATGCTGTGGAGGATGTGGCCACAGGGTCAGAAACCACGGCACGAGGCCCCTGCCATGGTCCCACAGAGAGCAGGAGGTCTCGTCTGGACTAGGCCTGGGGTCTCCTGACTCCTGCAGTAGAATTTCTTCCACCAGCTCTCACTGTGTCATTTGTGGGACTTAAACCCAAATACTCCACGACGGGATTTTAAAATGTCACCAGCTTCCCAAAAACAAAGTGACCTTTCATTAATGATCTCGGTGAACGCCAGTATAACCTCTATTTCTGGGAAATGGTGCTGAACAAGTAAATGGAAACCGTCTGGGTGTGACTGGATGCTCCCTACAGCGCAGCACAAGGCCGGGAGCGGACAGAGGGGCAAGCCCACCACAGCACTGCCTCCAGGAGCCCAGCGGGGCAGAGCGATGTGAGCTGAAATAAGATCTTAAGGCTCCTTCCACCACTGACTGTGTGGATCCCCTTCTGGCCAAGAGAACACTCTAAAACTGAACTGTCAGCCAAGAGAGGGAGGTCAGACCTGCCTCATCACTCCCTCCCTTCTTGCAGATGTCTCCCCCCTGTCCTGCACCGCTCTCTGGCTCCCGGACCACGTGGCCCAGTGCACCTGTGAGACCTGGCCACCACGCGCGATTCTCCCCGTTCTGGAAGGATGAGCCCCCCCACCACCATGGCCACTCCTGCAGTGACAGCCCACCCTCCTCTGGGCTTGTGACCAAGCAGAAAAGTGCTCATCATGGTTAAGACTTCCAGGGGGTCTTTCGAACCCTTACGCCATGCCCTTGATTAACACGGAAGCCCTGGCTAAGGCGGCCTGGCATTGCATAAGCCTACTCTGTTCATGCTGCGCACTGGCGCCAGCACCATGCCTGGCACACAGAAGGTGCTCAGCCTGTGTTGGGTGAAGGGAGAGAGCTGGGTTCAGGCCCAGACGAGTGTTGCAGCTGGGAGACTGTGCGGGCCCCTGGGCCACAGTGCATGCGTGGTCCCTGGGGGGAGCCCGTGCGCAGGCCTGGGGTGGCGTCTGCGAGGGTGGAGTGCACGGTGGGAATTGAATCAGCACGTCATCGGCTGCACCGCATGCCACAGAGCCAGGCACCTGCAATACAAATAGGAACAAGGAAACAATCTTCGTCCCCAGAGTGTGGGGACGTGGGCGCAGATGCAGAGGACCGAGGGTCAGAGGGGAGGATGAGGGCCTGGCCTGGGAGAGGACTCCACCCAGCCCGGCCAGGGAGGCGTTTCATGTCAGCACGTGGTAAGCTTTACGGGGTGCGGTTTGGCGTCTGGGTACACAGATGTGCCATATGATGACGTTCCCATCGCCCTGTGCAGTCATCACTTCCCTATGTTCAAAGTCTCTCTTCTGGCTACTCTGTCCTATGTGATACCTCACTGCTAACCAGCCTGTCCTGACTGCAATGGAACTCCAGAACTTACTGGAACTTTCTGCATCTTAAAGTGGACTGAGATGGGGAAGAAGGGGTGAGGAGCTCCTGACAGCCAGGGCGTAAAGCGAAGGCCAGAGGTGTGAAGCTCCACACTGACCCATGGGAGGTTCCAGACCCCGCTCGGGGTCATCATCAGTGATTGCTTTGTGTCTGGGGGGACAACGGAACCTTCCAGAGACATGAACCAAGTGAGAGAATTGAGCTTAGTCTAAGTGCACCCAGAGGCGCAGGGTGGCCCAGGGAAGAGCGAGGCACCTGCCCAGAGCAAGCGCCCCTGACAAGGACGCCCAGGTGATGCGCCAGCCAGCCATTAACCCAGCTGGTGGTCGGGAAATCCGAGATGAAGAGGTGTCGGGCGCCGGCCCCCTCACAGCTGGGTCCTAGGTCCAGGCTGGGGTCTCTGCGCTCTCTGTGCCCTCACTATGCCGGGCTGAGCCGATGAAGGCAGCCGGCACCTTCGCTCATGAGTGGGTTTTCTCAGCGGCAGAAAGGTCTGGGTGGAGGCCTCAGGCTCCTTCCAAACTCACTCCCCGGGTCCCCCCACCTTCGCCACCTGCGCTGAGGAGATGGGAGGTGCAGAAAAGGTCCTCTCTGCCTGGAAGAGGGCTAGACCACAGAGGCGGGGGGAGGAGAGGATGCCTTTTCCTCCAGAACTCGGGTCCTCAATCGACGCACAGGCTTGAGCTCTTTGCAACACGGTGATTGAAGACCCTAAGAAATCTAGTAAAACGTTGCAGTTTCCTTGGACAGGGAGCATGCCCCACGCGTCTGCCCTCCCTCTGCTGTGCAGTCTGAGATCCGGACGGGAGAGGAGTGACCTGTGGGTGACCCACCTGGACAGCCCCGAGTCACGGTCCAAGCAGAAGCCCCAGTGGCCTCGCCTGGTCCTCCCCCAACCCTGCCTCCCTGAAAAACAGTAAAAATATTCCTTGACTGGGTATGGAACTGGCTTCTTTCTGTGGTATTTTTTGCTTTTCCTACCAAAAGGGGTTCAAAAGTTGAGAGCTGATTTGTATTCCACGCACCAGGCAGGCTGCAGCAAGCCCGGCTCAGCGGGGGCCACAACTGAAGGCTCAGCTGGGCCCTGCAGCCCAGAAAGACCCGTGAAAGGAAGGAGGTGCTTCCTGGGTGTAGCTGTCGTCCTCCCCTCCCCCATATCCCTTTCAGCCTTCGTAACAATCACGTCCCTGCTGCGTGAGGTTCCTCTTTGTGCTAATAAGGCCAATCCACAGGCAGCGCTGGAATCCAGGGGCTCTCCAAGGAATTTCATTCTGGGGCCTTCCAGAGGAGCAGCGGGCACCTCATTTGCATACATTTGTATAAGTTATGCATCAGTATACACTTCTCTTTAACATTGCAACCTAATGAAATCACTCAGACAGGCGCATTAAAAACACGATTTACTCTGGGAAGTCCGACCCTTTTCATGTTAAATCATTTGAAAGATCATTTGAATATATTTGCACAAGTGGCACATTAAAAGGGCCCTCACCACGTTTTCAGAATTAATAAAACAATCCTGCTACCTCCAAGGAGGGCTGGGGGGGACACAGTTTATCAACAGTTTCCCTGCCCGACGCCGTCAGAGGAGTGTAGAACCTGCTCTGGCCACAGGATAGCCCAGCAGGAACACCCCACCTTGGTGCCCGGCATCCTCAGGCATCAGAAGACTGGCTGGGAAATTATCAAAAACAAATTAATTTCACTAGCTCTCAGTGTAGAAAAACAGGGCTGCCCCTTTGTGAAGATGTGAGGGTGTTGGGAAGGATTGAAGCAAGCAGAAGAAGAGGGCCACGGCTCCAAAGCCTATGGGAGTCCCAGCATAGGAGATTCCAGAGAGCCGTGCGCAGCCCTGCAGCGAGTGCCAGTGAGGGTCTGGACTGGCAGGTGCTGGGCTTATTATGCAGGAAGACCTGGGAGCCAGTGAGCAGCTCTCCTCGGAGATTTAGGTGCAACCACGCCAGCCCGAGGCCGATGGCTTTTCAAGGTCATGCAGCCTCGGCTGTCCACGGCTCGGAGGAGCAGATGGGATTCAGAATGTGCAGTGCAGAGACAGGGTCTTGGCAGGAGAGCCCTGGGCAAAGGGTCCTGAGACCCATCTTCTCACTTCGTATTTTACAAACTGCATCTTTCACGTACATTTTTTTTCTCATCTGCTCTTCATGAAAACCTTCAATTCACAGGTAAAGAAACTCTGCCAAGAAGTGTGTGCCTGGCCCCAGGTCCCTCAGCTAATGGGGGCAGCATGAAAGCAGCCTTATCCCTCCGACCCGAAGGCCCAGAGCCCCTGCTTCCGGGACCTCGTCCTCTGCCCAGCATCCACTCGGGGGGAGCCTCCTGGCTGGGAGCTCTTCCCTGCGTGTCTCGTCCAGAGTGGGAGCTGCGTGGTTTGCACCCACCACCTGGTGAGAATGACATCTTTCCCGGGAGCACGACCCAGAATTGGCCTGGAAGAATGATGCTCCCTCAGACCACTGGCCTCTGGGAAGGCCCAGCCTTCCGCCTCCACCTCCATGCCCAGCCAGCTTCCATCTCAGAGCTTGGAGGGCGCCTCCAGCTGCCGAGCTCATGGAGGCTCCATGGATCTGACTGAGGAGAAGAGCAAGCCTACAGCCGGAGTCTGCCCAGAGTCAGAATGAATTTCTCGGACCCCTGACCTCCCCAGCCCTGAGCCTGGGTGGCCGGATCTCAGACCAGCCTCCTGAACATCAATCTGGCCAACTCTTTCCAGATACCCCAACCTCTTGGGAATGGCACCTCATCCCTCCTCGACCGACCCCAGCATCCTGCATGGCCCCTGCCCAGCCTGTCCTCAGGGCTTCCCACCGCGGCCCACTCTGATCTCACGTGACCCAGCAGAGACTGACGGACCCTGCGATGCACAAGGCGCTTTAGCCCGGGACGGAGCCAGCCATGTGAGAGCGAGGAAGACTGCCACTGTGCAGCCCTCAGGGATGGGCTGGGTCTCCCTCCGCAGGCTCCTGCCTTGATGGGCAGATGTTTCCCACAGCTCCCGCCTAAGTGAGCCTTTCCTCTGGCAAAGTCTCCTCCTCACCACTCTGTCACTCAGGCAAGCTGGTTTCAAGGAAGAACCTGTCAGCTAGGATTTCATTTCGCCTTTTTTCTAACACAAAGTGACGACATGTTTTGGTTTAAAGTCACTCATTCTCCTTTCCAAGCAAAAGGTCTGAGTGTGGGGGAGACGGGGTCAGAGGCCGCCAGGACTGCCTTGTCCCCAAGTCTTACGAAATCGCTGTCCCAGAAATGCAGGCTGCATGCCATCCGCGCCTCCCAGCCTGACAGGAGCCGGGTGGGGAGCAGGGGCTGCCTGCTCAGGAGGGGCAGCTCCACACGTCTGCAGGGCTCTCGGATTCCTGCCAGCCCCACCCGAGAACACGGGCCTGGCAAAACTGAACCCATAGTTCCATGTGCAATGAAATATTTTATTTACCATGTGGAAATGCAGCCATTCTGACAATTTTAACTGCTCCACGATCGTTACAGGAGTGTGGAATTGACAGCACTTTTTGCAGGAGCGGCAAATACTAGGGTGTTGTGTCAAAGAAACAGCACTGGTTGCAAATAAAATGATAATAACCAATTTTTACTATTGGGACGGAAGTTCACTTCCTCCGTATGAACTGAGTTGTGATTCCACACGAGTAAATTCTGATGCGGTTTTTCCCACACCTGGGCTGCTCATGGCTCCCTCCGAATGCAGGTGCCGTGCAGAGGAGAGACAGGCTCGCTCTGGCGGAATGGTCACCAGACATGGCGGGAAGAGTGCGGGGTCAGAGGGAGGTGGCCTGGCCCAGGCTGCAGGCTGTGACCTCTTGACCTGTCCACTGCTGGGCCTCATCCGTGAGTAGGACCCTGTGTTCAAGGAGCCCATATTCCCAGGGACCCACGCGCAGTCCTCACCTGCTTCCCAAGAGCCGCTGCACTGCTAACTCTGGGATGTGTGGGTTCCACGGGATTTCATTTGAAATCACCAATTTCAAGCTGTTTCAGGAAAACCTCTCACATGCGTGAGATTCCTAGGGTCCTTCTGGGCTCTGACAAGGTGTGGCGTGTCCACACCACGCTCTTCTCACGTAGAGCACAAACTAGACTGAATTCTCACCCCCAGGATTCAGTATTTCCTTATGGAAAAGGAACTCCCAATTAAGGAAGGAAAGAAATGTAAACAAAAGGCAGCTCTTCCCCTTTCCCCTCAATCCCCTAATTTAATATCCTAGTGTTTACAGGCTGCCTGCAGACTGCCTCTACGGTCACCCAGATGCGCTGTTCCCACCACCACTGCCCGGCCTGACTCCCTCCCCCACTTGGATTATCCACACACTCGAGGTCACCTTCCTGCCCGGTTCGTCTGTCCTTTCTCTACCCTCTCCCCTCTCAGGACAGCCCCGACCGTGCCGCCAAAACCGTCCTCCTAAAACGCAGGCAAATCACGCTTTTGCCGGTTCAAGGACCATCCGTGCCGTCTGACCCACAGTCTGCCTGCTGCACATGGCCAGAACCCTGCGCCCGCCCCTGTCCCCCCCACCCCGGTCCCCTCCCACCTGTCTTCGCAGCCTCCGCCCTCCCTCTGCTTCTGTTTCCCCGCTCAGCACCTCCTTGCCCACGGGCACATCCTCCTCTCGCCAGCACACGCCTTTGAAAATCCCACACAGCCACTCCAAGCCCACGTGAAAACCCTGCCCGAACAAGCATTGACGGCCTCCTCCTCCGAGCTACACCCGTGACTCATACTTCCCTTGATCTCTCCAGTTTTGATTTGCTTTGCTTTGTTTACATTATAACCGTAGTATGATATCTGGCGTAGTTGAAGAACAATGAACTTTGGAGCTATCAGAGCTGGCCACAACCCAAGGCCACGGCATGCAGTGCAGCTGGGCTGTCGGCCACAGGGAAGCAGGGACCAAGTCTCCCTGGATCACAGATCCACGCCCGGCGTTCGGCACGTTCGTTAAGCTCTCGCTATGTGCCGCTCACCGTCCCAAGCGCTTTGCAGGAATTCTTTTATCTCTGCACACAGTAGCCATCATAGAACGACACAAACAGCACAAGGATGACATACAAATTCGTGCAGTGTTTCATATCTAAAAAATAAAAAAAGAACTATGCAAACACCTTGCCTTGGTTTGTTCTATTTTATCTTTCTGCCTCATCCTCTATGTCCACCCCAAAATCCTTTCCTACCTGCTGCCCACCTCCAGAGCCCCCTCCTGTGTCTGTGTGTGTATGTGTGAAGAATGCAGAATGGTTGGTGAACTTATGTCTGCAGTCGCCGGTGAGTATTGGGCTGGAGCCTCCACGTTCCATGGGTGGTTTGCCATAGGACTTTGTGTTTCCGTCACGTGGCAGCAGGCTGGTGACGTGGTGTCCCTTAGTAAGCCTCCACCATCCACCGCCATTCTATGCCACGCGCCCTTCAGCACCCCAGTCCCTGAGTGACCACACACCTGCCCAAGGCAGCACCGAGCACCTCCATGTCCTCGCGGAGGTTCTGGAGCCACAGGGGGTGTCAGCCCTTAGTTCTCACCAGGTGCCGCCAGACTGTGGTCAGAGCAGACGCCTGAGCTCGTTCCTGCCCCAGCCCTGTGCATCCAGATGTCTGTGTTCATCACCCGTACAGCACTTGGACTTGTTGGGCTTTTTGAGTTCACAGAGTCCAGGGAGTGTGAAGAGAAAGAAGGATGCAGTTTAACTGCCCTGATCGAAGTGCGTGAGTCTCTCTCCGTCCTGTTGAGCATCAGGTTTCTCCTTTTCTGAGTTGCCTGTTCATCTTCTTTGCACATTTTTCTGGGGTTTCCTTTTCCCCTTTATAATTTGAAAACATTTTCTGTCCGTTGTGGATGCCAGTCTCTCGTCAGGTCTAGAGGTTGCAAGTGTCTTCTCTTCGTCAGTCACCGTGTGTTCCCTGCGCAGTGTCCTCTGCTGAACGGAAAACATGTTGACTCATCAAATCTGTCCCTTCCCACCCCAAAATTATACAGACACCCCCACATTCTCCTCGAAGACCTCACAGTCCTCGCTCACAGTCGGGCCTGAGCCTTCCAGGGGATCACCCTCGTCTGCTCTGAGGCAGCGGCGACCCAGCCACCCTTCCCCGCACAGATCACGGGCGTGACTTCCACGCCAGCTGCAAAGACACGCGCCACTCCTCGCTGACCTGTGACACCCACGTTGTCACATATGGGGTTTTCAATGGTACCCCGTACCATTGAAATGGAACGTGTCTCTGAAATCTGTTTTCGACCATTCTGGTCTGCAGGTGGATTCTTCTGCCAGACACCGGATTCTCTCCCTGTCTGTTTGTAGCGAGTTGTAACGTCTGATACACCCACTCCTCCTCTTTTTCCTTCTTCAGACTTGTCTTGTCTGTTCTACACATTTGTCATTCTGTAAATTTAGAAATAGCGCCTGTGTCCAAAGGGGGATGCTGAATCATGTGGTGGTGCTATTTTTAGTTTTTTTAGGAAACTCCTCGTTGTTTTTGTAACGACTGCACTAGTTCACATTCCTACACCGTGCACAGGTTCTCTTTTCTCACACCCTCCCAACACCAGCTGCCTCCGTCATTTTGGTGATAGCCATTCTGACAGGTGGGAGGGGCTATGTCACCATGGTTACGATCCTGGTACTCAGTGTATATGCCAGGGAATGATGTCGGCCCGTGGAAGAGGCGGCTGCACACCCACCTGCGCTGCAGCAGTGTCCACAGTGGCCGGAACACGGAAGGAGTCTCAGTGCCCATCAGCGGAGAAACCGATAGAGAGAACGTGGCGTCAATTTAACAGATATCCCATGTATACGTGATGGAATATTTAAAAAGAAGGAAATTCTGTCATTTGTGACGACATGGATAATCTGGAGGATTACTAAGCAATAATACTAATACTAAGCAAAATTAGCCAGGCACGGAAAGACAAATACCGCGCCATGTCACCTGACTGTGGAAGCAAAAACAGTCAGACACAGAGGTGAGGAGCAGAATGGTGATTCCTGGGGGCGCGGGGCTGGGTTGAGGAGATGCAGCTCAAAGGACACAAAAATGCAGTTATATAAGAGCGTGTTCAAGGGATCTATTGTATAACACGATGACTGTAGTTAGTAACAATGTTTTACTTTGAAAATTGCTAAGAAGGTAGATTTTAAGCGTTCCCATCACAAAAAAATAAGTATGCGAGATAATGCATATGTTAATTAGTTCCATTGAGCCATTCTAAAATTTTTTTTAAAGAAATAGTTTGTTTTTAAAAATAATCACACTATAATTTTTATTAGAAGAGCAGTGCATGGGTAGATTCATTGATGGGAAATGGGCTTCACAATGCCAAGTTGCTTTATCCATGAGTATGGTATATATCCTGGCTTTTAAATATATTTATATAAAATTTCATATCCTTTAATAGATTTTAAAAAATTATTTTCATAAAGATCTTAGGTGTTTAATGTTAATTGCTTGATCGTCGATAGCTATGCCTGTTATTGTGAATGGAATTTTACTTTCTATTTCATTTCTTAGTTGGCCATTCCTGGTTTAAATTATTTTTACTGTTTTTGCACAAGTGAAGAAGCTTTAGTATCCCTGAGACAAAACTCACATGGAACCACCCAGCCTGCTTGCACCGTGGATAGAACTTTAACCACGCAGATCAGGACAGCAAAGCTGTGCGAGGAGCATACTTACCCTGCTGTAGTAACGTGGCGAAAAGGTCACGATGGTTACACGTGGCCATTTAATAAGTATGCAGTAGATGGTATCACACCACAGTTAAGAACCCAGACCTTGTGCTTGGACCACCTGAGCCACCCACTTGTGGCTGTGTCTCCTGCAGAAAGCAGTTTCTTTCTCTTTGCGAATCAGTCTCCTCCTCCGTAAAACGGGAAAACTAGTACTGTCATGAACCCCTTGAAGACGGGGACACATTCCAGGAAATGCACTGTTAGGTGCCTTGCTGTCGTGGGAGCATCGTAGGGTGAACTCACACGAACCTAGATGTCGTAGCCTAACACACACCTGGGATATATGGTGTAGCCCGTTGCTCCTAGTGCCCGGTATTACTATACTGAATACCACAGACAGTTGTGACACAGCGGTGTCATCTGTGTGTCTACACGTACCTAAACATAGAAAAGGCACAGTCAAAATACAGCATTGTAATGTTACGGAGCCACCGCTGTGGGCGCAGTTCATCCTTGACCGAAACGTCACTCTCTGGCACATGACAGCGTAACTAGTCCCATAAGGCTGACTTGGTGGCAACTTTGCTGGGACTCAGAAACTGATACCCCAAAATACAGCCCTCGGGCATGCTGAGCTGAAGCAGCCTCGCTCTCCATCCCCTGTCTGTCCCACAGCACAGGATGGAGTTGTTCTCCAAAGTTCCTCATCGGCCTAAAGCCCAGACCCTCCAAAGGAGAAACGGTGCCCTCTGGCCCCTGTCACACTCCTGCACAGCTGGTCCATGCCACCGTCTGCTCTGCGGCCCAGCAGCCTTCGTCCCAGGCCATTGTGTGTCTTCAAGCCCAACAAATTCTCCTGAAAATTGTTTATTGTTGCCCAAACTGCCACATTCCTCCCGTCTCCCCCCTTCCCCTATGAAGCAGGGGACGTACACATCTGTACCCCATCCTCCTGTCATCCTCCCGTGCCAGGTGTATTAAAACAGGTTGGATGCCACTTCCCCATCAGGCTGCCTGCTGTCTGCTGGTTTCAGAGAACCTGCAGAAGGCTCAGGGGAGGTTCCCTGGGCCTGGCACTGTCTAGTGACCTGACTCCTGTTTCTCTCCGGATGTCTCATGAGCTGCTTTGTGCGCTCTGTTTCCTTTCCAGCCTCATGACCACCCTGCTGACATCTCCCTTCACGGCGGGCAGAGGCTGAGGCCCAGGAGGATTGGGGACTGGCTGAAGGTGGCAGATTCAGTAGGTGAGGAGCTACATTTCCATCACGGGTCTGCTTCACTCTAAGGGCAGAATTCTTATCTGGCGCTACCTGACGTTTCCATCAAGGTGAGACACTCAGGGCTCCTGTGACCCTGTGCTCCCTCTTCTCCCATGCCTCAGGACACTTTATTCCCAGCCGCCTGTGATGCCAACCCAACCTGCCTCCTGGACACCTGCCAAGCCACGCCCCTGCCACCCTGGAAAGGAACATGGGGCTGGGCCGTCCCACCACTAATCATCAGTCAAAGTAATGTTGTCGGCACCATGTGGGTCTCTTCCAGACCAGACGTCCTCTCCCAGTCCCGTTGGGTCCTTGCAGAGCTTGTTCACCCATCATCCCTTCCAACCACAGCCTGTCAGCGTCACAGCCTGAACTAAAGTGACAGAGTCTGAGCGCAGTGCAAGAATGAGCAAGCGGAAGAGAGAGGAATGGCTGCAGCTCGCCCTTAAAGACCGATTTGCGGCAAGACAGAGGCAGTATTTGAAATCTTAGAACTACACAGGAGCCAGAGGGATCACTGATGCCCAGCAAGTTCCTCCTGTTCTTATGCGAAAACTCAAAATATCAGACGACTTTGTGGATGGCATCTAGTGATAAAACAAATCTTGAATCATAACAGGGAAAGAAAGTCAACTAATTTTACTTTCTATATTTGTTTGAAAAGATCTACCCCTTCTCAATGCACCCTGACCGCAGATTCTAGAGAGGTACCCTCCTTTCTCCATTCTCCCGATGAGCAAAGGAATGTCGGGTCTTGGTGAACAGGAGCATGAAAGAGGAGTGAAAGAGAAAACATACTGAAAGGTGCTTTTAGAAACACGTATGCTAATTTTATAGGTTATTTGGGCCAGTAATTACAGGAATGATTTTTACAAATTAAAATTCAGGGAAAGTAAAAATGACAGGAAGTACATTCTCAGCATAGAAAAACGAGCAGGTCCACAGGCGCCGGGGTGGTGTGATGTGGTCCCTCCAGCAATCAGCGGGATGTGTTTTGACTTTGCACCTGCAATGTGATGAGCACATGCCAGAGAGGTGAGCCCGTAATTGCATTTTTTGGTCGTTGGAATCAAGTGTGCAAGGTATGAAGGCATCTTCTCTTCATTGTATTTCAATAACCTACTCTATTATTGGCAACAAACACCTGAACCACGTTTTTTTCTTTTTTCACATTACAGATCTAAGAGAAAAGCGAAGGTTTGCGTTGCAAAGGTGCCTTAGCGAAGAGACTCCCATAAGAAAGGGAAAGTCAAATGTTTCAATTTCAAAGTTTAATTACAAAGAATATTGGGATAAAAAATAGCATCAGAACAAATGCAACTTATCTTTGTGCAGTGTAGTGATTCATGGTGCATAAAACTTATCACGTCGGAGTTTCATTCTGTCCTCGCAACCACCTGAGGGTGGAATCACGGCGAGGCCAGGTCCACGGCCAGGTCTCGGCCTGGACTCTGCCTTCCTCCCTCCGAGATTTAGTGCCCACTTCCTCCTTCTGTATCCTGCCATCTGTCAGCACCATCTCAAAGGGGCCTTATCTTCACTGGCAACATACCAATCTGACCAGGAATCCTTTGCAAATGCAAAAATAAAACACACTCCGAATGATAGAATCCTATTTTTGAAATTGTGTGTATGTTGCCGACATGCTGCCAGACAGGCAGCCTCTCCTGTGCTTCCCTTCCCAGCCAAGGTCTGTGCACCCTGCGGGGGGACTGGAGCTCAGGAAGAGAAGCTGCAGGACAAGCCCCTGAGGACAAGGAGTGCCCAGTGCCATGGCTCTGAGCAGGGAGGGCCACTGGAGCCAGGCCCAGGGAACCTGGTCTCTGGAAGGTTCTCCCTCTGTAGCTGACTGGCCCCAGAGTGAGCCGCAGGCTGGCAGGAAATGCTTGTCAGAAGGAATGTTCCCCAAGCTGATCATAACTGATGCAGTTTGCTGTGGCAAATAACTTCCTGCTTCCTGATTGCAGATAAGAAGAGCGTGATTGAGTCGGAGCGTTTGCAGCAGTTCTGAGCCCGTGCAGCCCCAGGCAGCTGCAGCTTCCCCTCCCGGGCTCCTGCTCAGCCCAGCTGAACCGCCCCTGCCAGCCCGGGCTGGTCTGGGCTCAGCACCACCACGGGAAGCAGCACACTGGTTTGGGAAGAAACCGGCAAGGGCTCCACGGCAGACACTCGGCCTGTCCAAGTCAGCCCGTCAAAACCCAGCTTCTAAAAGACGCTGGAATCTATTCTCATTGTATGGAGACTGTGCATAGAGAGCTACAATTTCTAACAAAGCACCTTCTTCTCACCCCCATGGTGACCCCATCCGTGTCCCTTCAACCCCCTACCTTGGCTCATAAACGCTCATCACCAATCCACACTCATCCCCTTAAAGCTGCCTGGTAACCAGGTGCTCACACGCTACTTATTTCATCTCCATTTCCCACATACACAAAATGGGACTCAGAGAGAAGTGGCTTGTGAAGTCACACAGCTGAGACTCACAGGGCCGGCCCAGAAACCCCTGCGATCTGCCCCACGAGCTGGCGAGTCCTCTCCTGGGGTCAGAGAGGGGCTCAGGGGTGAGGTAAAACCCAAAAGCACGTCCTTCCACCCGAAAGCCCTTTCCCGGGAGACTCAAGGGTCCTCTGTCCCTTCACAACATTTCCCGAGCCGCTCACATGTCCTGGGCGTCGTCACGAGTGCTAAAGACACAACAGCTTTTGAAAAGGTGAACAAAATCTCTGCCTTACGCAGAATAGAGACAGACATAAAAAGTAAACCGGTAGCTAAGGGGCTGCAGTGGGAGCAAAGCCGCACAGGGAGTCTGTCAGGAGGACGGAGCGCGCAAGCCCCGAGGAGAGGCTGCCTGGCCAGCGCAGGCACCTGGTACGGGAGCAGAGCGAGGCCCAGGCCCGTGGGAGGACACCTGCAGCCAGCGAGGAAGCCGAGGGCTGGGCAGAGTGGGCCCAGGGCCAGACCCTGGAACGGGCAGCGCAGAGAGGACCCCAGGCTTTCACCTGAGTCGTCAGGGAAGGCCTTGCGCAGGAAGGTAACCCCTTGACTCACCTCCCAGGGGGATCCGTCTGATCTGCAAGGGCCACAGGGAACCTCAGGGGCACTGGCCATGGTCCGGGTGAGACTGGACGGAGGCTGGACAGGGTGGGGAAGCACCAGCCCTGAGCACACCTGCAGGCAGCCCTGCGGGACGTGCCACGGCCGATATGGGTGTGAGGGAGAACCCCGAGGGCGGCTCCAGGGTTTTGACCTAAGCAACCAGAAGGGTGGAGCTGCCATCGACTAGATGGGGAAGGGCCATGGGACACGGTAACAGGCAACACCTGTTGCCCGCAGGCACACCTGGTCCTCATTTCCCGCCTCTGGGCCACGCCCACCGCGTGTGCTGCTACCACACGCAGGCGGCTCTCCGCCAACACCAAGCACCAAACAGTAACGACTTCGTAAAAGTCTGAGTTGTTCCATTAGAAACAGAAAAGGCATCTTTTGGCTGAAAAATAACCCATAGTCATTTAACATTTACATGGTGATGATTTTCAAGTGGAAATCGTCATGCAATGTCATGAAAACAGAATGTGCCTGTGGAAAAATTGTCAACTGTACAACCTCCTCACAATATAATTTAGAAAGAAAAATTATTTGTTTCTACCAATCTTCATAAATTCTACTTATTTTTCCTGTGTAAACAGGATGAGGGCTAGAATCCCACGGTCCAGACAGAGATGCGCGATTGATTCGACCACAGCGAAACGCGGAGCCCTCGGGGGAGGAGGGAGGCCCATTCCCCGCGGGCCCTCACCTCACACACCGCGGCGACGTTCCCCTGCCTTCCAGACCCCAGGCTCACCTCCATCAGCCCCACTGTTGTCCCCCAGGCCGCTGCAATATCCGCCTAGTTCACTCCCTTCCCATTTTAATTCGGCCTACACGATGCTACCAAGTGTGACTTCCCGAGTGCAAATGCCTCTCCTCTGATGGGTTAGGATGCTTCGATCACTTCTCATTGCCGACAAAATGAAGTCCAGACACGAGTCCCTCATGCTATGGCTCCTGCTTCCCCCTTCACTGGGCGTCATCTCTCCTTGCAAACCCTGCAGCCGACTGTATCCTGCCCCTAAATACAGCTGGTCGGCTCGTCCCTCGGAGCCCATGATCCAGCCACACTGGTGTCTGTTCCCCGTCCCTTGCTAAGCCCGTCCTCATCCTTCAAGCCCCTGTCACAGACGGCTCCTGGGAAGCCTTGAGACCTGTGTGGGAGCTAGACGCCCTCGCGAGCAGCGCCACCGCCTGCAGCTGTCTGCGTCCTCATCTCTGACGCGTCCTAGAAGCACCACTTCTCCCAAGGTCCAGGCAGACACACCTGCCGCCACGCAAGGAACGTCTGTTTAAAGGCCAACAGAGGAAACAAACCTCACCCCGAGACACCGCTGGTGTTACACAACCCTCTCAGCGCAGCACCCGTGTTTTCTGAGCCCTGAGCTAGGACACGTGCTCTGAAGTTTTCTGACAGAAAGACCAGAGCTTGCCGGGAGAGCTGTCCTTGAACAACTAAGAACACTGTTCCAGCACCTTTCCTCTTAGCAGAGGCGGGTGAGCAACAAAGCAGCCTGTACCGCTACAATTTATCACCCTAACTAGTATCTTTCGGGTACAGATGCAATCTTCAGGGGAAAGTATCTACAGACTCCTGAACCTCTTTTCCAAAATGCACAAATGCTTACACCAGTAAGGATTTTAAGCATTTCAAAGGTTGTTCATTAACTAAGCCATTTATTTATTCTGGTTTTCACCAACTTTGTCGTGTGCCAACTACTTGTCAAACCCTTACTACAGTTTATGTTCACAAGATAAATTACCCCCCGCCCCCAGTTATACCTGGTACGCTAAGTGCCAAGACAGGGGACAGGGCCCATCCACGGGATCGGTGGGCAGAGATCCCGACCTAGCCTGGCTTCCCTGCAGAGAACAAGAACACAGTGTCTGCGTGGATAAGATTCTGTCTAAACAAGTGGGCTACTTTTAAACCAGATGAAGTGTCAACACACTTGAAACACAGCTTAAGTGAAATTCAAATATCTGTTTGCAAAACAACTAGCTTTATTAAGCACTTACCACTTGTTTAGAACACATCATTCCTGTCCGTGTAACAAAATACCTAAGATGGGGTGATTTGTAAAGAAGAGACACTTACTTCACATAGCTCCAGAGGCTGCAGATCCAAGGTGAAGGCACCGGTGGATGTGGTGTCAGGCAAGAGCTGGCTCTCTGCTTCCAAGACAGCACTTTGTTGCCGTGTCCCATGGCGTGGGGACCACTGTGTCACTGCAGGGCACAGGGGCCTGGCTGTTTCTCCAGCCCTTGCCTAAAGCACTAATCCATGTGTGAGGGCGAAGCCCTGGTGACCTAGTCGCTGCCCAAGGCCACACCTCTTAACGCTGTCATTGCATCAGAAATTAAATTTCAGTAAGAGTTTTGGAGGAGACAAATATTCCAACCCTAGCAGTACCTTAATGCCTTGTTATTTTGAGCCCTCACTACACTCCTGCAATGTGAATTCCCTAAATCGTTGTCTACCTTCTACAGATAAGGTAACTGATGCTTGAAAGAAGTTCAGTGTGTTCCTAAGGTCTCACAGGTATTAGCAGTGAGCCGGGTAAATACTGATTTCCTCCCGAAGAAGCGCAGGAGATAAGCACATTTTGGTGGCTCTCAAAGGCGAGTTTTCTATTCTGATATCAAAGCAAAGTTAATAATTCCAAATCACCTTGTGTAGGTATCTTGATTTGAGTAGGGTTCCACAGCTCCAAAAAGGTATAATTCTGAGAATAAGCGAAGAATATCAGAAGTACACGGATACCACACAATGAAACATGCATATGAAACATACTGACACCCAGAACATGTGTATAGACACTGGAACTTATTCTGGAAAACCCCTAGACACAAAGAACATCATTCTCAGTAACTCCACTTGGCAGCCTCCACGTTGTAGGCATTTTAAATCCCTCCTCCTACAAAAAAAAAATGTGCTGGCTTCAACATTGGCCCAACTGCTGCAGAACCCCCAGAGCTCCAGGCAGGGCCAAGATGGCTTCATATAGCACTATCACTGATGTACCCTGAGTCTATTACAAAGATATTACATCCTGGTCAAGCTATGGGATGTCATTTTATAATGAATGAAATATGGAAGTCTTTTCCATTTATTCCCCAAACTCTCATTTTATAAAGCTCCGATAATTGTCAGAGTCCACCCAACCATGGCGGGGCTCCGGGGCTGGCTGAGTGCGGAGGCGGCAGCTCTGCCTTGCGGCTCAGTCTGTCACACGCTATCTCTGCAGAGAAGGTCAATTAGAGCCCGAGAGGAACCGTACAGTCCCTGAGGCTAGGAGATCTCATAAAGCCAAGGGATGGGAGGGAGACTCCCACAGTGAGAGGCACAAAAGGCCGCATCCCGAAGGCCACCGATCCCATCAGCCAGCCCTGAGGACGAGCTTTGGCAGCCAAGTCCCCTCTGCTCCCCAGCACCAAACCACACATGAGGGACTTGCTCTCGTGACCCAAACACCTCCCAACAGGCCCCACTGGGGATCAAAGCTCAACGTGACATTTGTTGGGGACAGACAAGCCACATCCAAACCATGGCAGCCAGTCAGCCAATGACACGGTCAAACCTGCATTTGATTCCAGTTCTGGGAGACTCCCGAGTAGATGCTATCCCCAGATCATGTATCTTCTCTGGGTCTCTAGGTCCGGCTCAACAGTAGGATTGAATGTCCTGCTCTCCAAGTTCTCCATGGCACTCATTTCTGCTAAAGTGACCCTCGGACAGAGACCTGGAGGGGAGAAGCCGGAAGGACAGGGGGCTGAGACCTCACAAGTAGGAACCCCCCACTATCTCTCAGAGCCACGCAGAGCTGCAAGTAAGGCCAGAATGTGCTCCAGAGAGACAGGATGGAAGTTCAACTAAGCACGGGGCAGAACTGTGACCAGACCCCAGGTGTGCAGTTGCAGAGTGGGAACATATCACAGAGGGCAGATTCCCCTTCAGCCACACTTTGCCCTGTGGCCACATCCCCAGAGAGGCCACTAGTCCCTGAACCAGAAAGCAAACAGCAGACATGCTAAGCCTTTTCCTTGTTCCTTCACAGGAGCCTGACAGATCCATATGGGGCCCAGCTAATCCACTGAATGCACCGCAGCTTCCATCCCTTGACAGCACAGACCCCGCCCTCTACGAAGCACAGTGAGGGGGAAGGGTACCAGGCAAGGCAGAGAAACTCAAAGACAAGCAGAGGGCTCTGAGCACGTCCCCCCCTGCCCTGGCATGGGCACCTGCAGGGAACTGGGCGCTGCAGGATCTCCAGACCGTGGTCTCGGTAGTCCCATGGACCGGGTGTGCTCTGGCGTCAGGAGAGAGTGCCTGAGACACATGCAGCGCAGCCCCGCATCCCAGCCCACGCTGCAGGCAGAAAGGGGAGGGTTGACATCTTCAGAAAACCGAATCAGTGAATCAGAACCATCACGGGGAAAGAAGGGGACTTGAATTTCAAGGTGAAATTAACAGGAGGCAAATCTCAGAGATTCAGTTTTCAAATTCCACAAGTAAATAAAACGTACCAAACTTGAGGGCTAAGCATACCCCAAATCTCAAGATCAAGAAGGATCATTAAGTTTCATGGAAAAATGATTAAAAATTATACCTATATATTCAGCAATTTAAAAGAAACTGTACCACCTTTACCACAAAGGTAATAGATAACCTACAAATGAAAACCAAACAAGTTGGCATTAAATACAACACAGTACTTGAATAATTTCAAAGAATGTTACCTAGAAAGGTTATATTAAAACTCCAGGCTGACAAAAGACCTTACCAAAACAGAAAGAAATTATAGGAGTTGCCTACCCTTCTTGAAAAAAATTGGCAAACAACTCAGAATAAGATTAAAACCTGGGAGAATGGAGTGCACAGGGTATAAAAGAAATGAGTGATGATAACAATGTAACAAGGAAAGCATGAAGACCAGCCTAATTCTCAAAAGGTGGTGGAAGTAACACAATCGTTAATTAGTTAACAACACACCGTTCAGTAACAATGTAAGGGTCGAGATCTGGAATGATTGCATCACTGACTGAAGCATTTGTTAGAAAGAAAAGCAGGCAAACGTGTCCTTTTACTGGAGGAATGGGAAGAAAGACACTCCTGATGTTGATGCACAATTAAACATCACAGACTCTCTGAGTAAGACAGTAAGTAGAACGGAAGGATCGTCGTAACCTGACGGAAAGCACAATCCGTGATGAAGACGCGTGTCATACAGGTTACAGTGTCGACCTCCACGCACACACGCAAAAATGATGTTTGAATGGGAAAAAGAAAAGAAAAATTGGAAAAAAAAGAAAACCCGAGTAACTCTTAAATTAAAGAAATAAAACGAACGTACGGCTCCAAACTACTTAGAAATTAACAATAAGAAAACTTGAGATAAGAATTTATGGAATGCAGAAAAAAATCTGCAGTCAGAAGAAATTCACAGCCTTAAATGCCCATGTTAATATTCAAAATTAAAATAAAAACTGTAATTTTAAAACAACAATCATGTAATGCTTTCATTTTAAAATGGCTCAAAACTATTTTAATAAGAATTAAGAACGTGTAAGGGGAATGAAGAAAGTGTGGGGAACGTGTAAGGGCACAGAATTTTCATCCCAGCCTTGGTTGCAGTGGGGAAATACTGGAAATATACCAACGCCAAGCACAGCGCTGGGAGGACATGCGCTGCGGGGTGCATCAGTGTGAAGGCACACAGTCTCGTCACGGAAAGGACGGGCACCAACATGCAGTGAGCTCTCACACTGAACGTGCGCCCCGTGGACAACGAGGACACCAGCGGGAAAGACAGGTGACAAACTGTGGGGCTGGGACAATGCCAGCCTCGTCATAAACAGACACAGGTGCCCAAGGAATAATCACCGTGAATTTACCTCCTCCAAGCACCAATCTCTTTGGAGTACAAGTGAGGAACTTTTTAGTTGTATTTTGGGGCCATGTTTTCCCTAATTTTCTACAATGCACATTAGTGGTTTGCAATCCTACTAGTGTATGGCTATTGAGCCCAAATAGAATAACTTGACTCAGTCTGGTATTTGCTGTACACTCTTTCACACCCAGCTTTACTCTGTCCCCTTAGAAAACGCAGCCAGAGAGAGCACAGGGGTTCCGCATGCGCTTGGTCAGGTTGACCCTTTGTGTGTGAGGAACATGAATCTCAGAGAAGGCACGTGGCTCAGCCAGGCTCACGCGGAGCATTCAGAGCAGAACCAGGTCTGAACCTCCATCTCCAGACCCAATCTGGAGCTTGCCCCAGAGGACACGTGCTCCCTGCTGTGTAATCAGACAGCGAGAGAGCAGACTTGAGCAGCACTGTTCTCACTGGAGCCCTCTCTGGTCCACACACCCGTCAGTGACATATGACACGGGAGAGGACTATCCTGAATTATCTGCAGGTGAAAGGGATTCAGGAGCGGGAAGGGGCAGAAGCCTGAGGCCGCGTCTCCTGCTGACTCACTGGCGGGAGTGCACTCCTTTCGGTCTCACCTCCGAGCAGCCCTGTAGCCCGCAGAGAAGCAGCCCACTGAAGCAGTGGCTTCCGCCTGCTTTGCAGGCCTGACTCGGTGGGACAGCTACTGCATGCTCCAGGGTGGCGTGTGGGTGCCGTGGGCAACACGCTCGTCAGGCGACCGTGCGTTTCTGTGCTCCAGGAAGCTATGATGCCGTCCCCAGATAAAGGACAGTGTTTGCTGTATTTTTCAGGACACTTCTTCCCATTTGCTGAGTTTTGAAAGTCATTCTGAAAAGAGGGGCCTTGAAAAAGAAAAAAAAAAAAGTAAAACTTCATGCAACAGCCTTTGTGGCAGCTCTTATCAGGAGCGGGTCTCCATGGCGACCAAGGTCTGCTCCCGAGCTCGGGAGAGGCCGTCCCCACGCGCTCCCGGTGGAAGGAGACGCACGTTGAAGAATGTTAACACGAAGGACAAAGACTTTAAAAACTTTTCGTGGGCGTCGTCCTTCCCTCTAAAGCTACGGCAAGGCCTGCTCACCCCAGCAGACAGAGTGAGACTTAACCCCCAGACCCACATCCTTCAAGGGAGATGTCACCAGCCCCTCCTCAGGTGGCCGGCGGGGTTCTCAGGAGACCCAGGCTGCAGAAGTGTCTCGCCAGCAGCTGTCAGTGTTGGGAAGTTCAAAGGCATCCACACACTCAATATTTATTCAACAAATGCACAGAAACAAGAATCAGACCAGGCCCTGGTCCAGCAAGCTGGGGGAAGTGTCCAAACAGGTCGCCAACATCAAACGGGAGGCGGGCATCAGGCGTCAGAACTCAGGTGCCCAGGGCCCAGGGAGAAAAGGAGACCTGGAGGTTCTGGTGCCTGAGGCTGGAATTCTGTGCCCTCCAGGCCAGTCCAAGTAGAGGCAGGAGGGGCCGCAGGTGCAGGAGGAGAGAAGGGGCCAGCCGGAGACCTCCCGCAGACAGGGCCTATGCTGTTTCTCTCTGTACCCCAAAACCTTACCCTGGCGTGCGGGAGGTGCTTGGCAACCTGGGTCTAGATCTGCTGCAGCCCTGACTGAGCCGTGTCTCAAGCTATCCACCGTCGGCCTGGCTGCTCTTGCTCCTGCCCAAGGACACCTCAGTTTCCAGGTTAGGGTGAGGGTTAGGGTAAGGGGCAGACCCTCAATAAGGCCCTGTGCCCCCCACACTCCCTGCTCGGGGCCTGCGGGTCTGTGCGCTGTAGGGGATGCTCCAGCAGCCAGATCCGCTTGGTGTCAGGGCAGGCCATGGTGTCTAGGGCTGGCTGACTCCGAGAGGTTCCCCACCAGACCAGGGCGTGTACGACTGCCGATTGCACAGTGGGTGACGTGTGGGCGACTCTCCGACCAGCCGTCAGACGGAAGCAGAAGCCCTGCCGCCCGCCAGCCCTGTGCTCGTGACTAAACTTGGAATAATGATCAGCCCACACTTCTCTGGGGTTCCTTGTGCGTGTCAAGGTAAGGCCACCTACGTGAAAAGCTACTACACGCCCTAGAGCCCTTTCCTTCCCACATTCAACAAATGATCGCCAGGTACCCAGGTGCGCCGGCGCTTTTCTAAGATACGGACGTAGTTGTTTCTGAAAAGTCCCCGACATCCTCTCTCTGAGCTTCCACACCATGCAAATCTGCTCAAGGCCCTCAACTGCTCCATGATAAACACATGGACTGCATTCATTAAACATTGGCTGAGAAGTCAATGTGTGCTTGCAACAGATTCTTTTACGATGAATACATCTCCTCAACAAACGCTTTTTTTCCTGTCTCAGGTCACAAAGAAGTCACTTGCTGTGTTCACTCAGCAGAGGCATACTGAGTGCTGTTTGTCAAGCGCTCTGCCAGCACTGCAGGTAAAATGAAAAACCGGAGCATCCCCTGCTTTCGAAGACCACACGGTCTATGCGGGAGAAGGACAAGCGCACAGAAAATAATCCTAGAGTGCAACACCCTGGACACATCTCAGCAGGGCCCGGGGCCAGGGGCGTCCTCTGAGTGGAGATGGTCCCTGAGCTAAGCCTCAGGGGATGGATTTGGAGGGAGAGTCAGTCAGTGTGGAGACCAGCGTGAGCCCAGGAACAGAGGAACCAACGACAGCAGCCGCTGTGCCTGCA
Organism: Lepilemur ruficaudatus; assembly: GCA_963574885.1. NCBI lineage: Eukaryota > Metazoa > Chordata > Mammalia > Primates > Lepilemuridae > Lepilemur > Lepilemur ruficaudatus. The sequence goes on along the minus strand of CAUYRT010102567.1, from coordinate 34,682 downwards.
GACGCCCCACGAGGACAAGACGAGGTGGGCGGAGAAGCAGGCCCTGGCTGTGAACCACCGAAGGACTCTCGCTTCACCCGGAGGCCGTGGGAGCTGCCGGAGGGTCCATGCAGGGGAGAGACCACGTCCAACCTACAGACCAGGGAAGTGTCTCTGCAATGTGAGGAAGGGTGGTCAGTGTCCTACGGGTAAGGTGAGGACAGATGTGTGGAGCAAAGAGGTCAGAAATGAAATAATGTGGGAAGAGCCAGATGCTCTCAGACTGACGGACTGGGGGCTAAACTCAGCTGCTCATGTTTCTTTACCTGTCTTCAAGAGAAGATCAAAGAAATCTGTTCAACTTCTCCTTACCGTCTTAAACAGCCCAACCGTTTCAACTCCAGATCCCCCAAATTATCCTCAGGACAGAATAAATTCCCGTCGGGAGGTCTGGGACTCCCAGTGCAGAGCGAAGGCATGCAGAGTCCGACCTCCCTCACCCGCATCTGTGGCTCTTCTGCGGTGGTGGAGCTGGACCACGGCCAGGCCCCGGGTCATCAGTGTCCTCCCTGTGTGCGATGCAGCCCCGTGTGCAGTCCCGAGGCAGCCCTGTGTCGTCTGTCATTGGAATAATCAGCCAGGATGCAAAAGCAAGTTCGTTAGGGCTCGTGGAGAAGGTTCCCAGCCCAGCACCCAGCCCTCCTCAGCTTGCGTGGAAGAGGACAGGGGACCACAGGGAGCCCGACGCCGCCTCCCGTGGGCTGGACACGCAGCCACCCACGGGTTCCCAGACGCTGTCCCCACGGAACACCTGTGCTCTGAGCCTAGCCTGGCCAAGGCACAACTGGGGCTTGCACCCGGCTCCACCTCTTTCTTCAGGGCAAATTATTTAACCTCTCTGAGCCTTAGGTTTCTCATACAGAAAGTAGGAATAAAATCGCCTTTCAGGGACATAAAAAAGATCAGTTATAAAAGAAGCGAAAACCCAGAAAGTTTCCCGGAATGTAGTAGATGATTAATAAAGTGGACTTGAGCTAATCTTTCATCTTAGGTCTTACAATGGTGCCTTTTGTCTAGTTAATACGACATAAATTAGTAAATGGAACATTCTGATGGAAAGTTTTATGATTTTTTTCTTGAATTTTAGAGCCTGCTACCAGTTTTCCTGGTAGAAATTGGTACAAGGTGTGTTTGATTCAGCACAAAACTACAGATTATAGACACTTTGGGTCTGCTGTGTCACCCCGTGTTGGGGGTGCTCCACCAGGAAGGGAGCACCACCACTTGAAGTGCTCTGCTTCCTGGACAAGTGGGAAACCTCATTCTGAGCAAGAAAACACAAAGGTGCAGGATGACACAGTTGAACTTTGCCCTCTGCTACAGATTTGTTTCAGGAAAACGGTACGAGATGCCTTTGTGTGACTCCAAACTCACTTCCGAGCAGCGCAGTGGGAGGCGCACCCAGCCTCAGCCCTGGCATCACCGAGAAGGTGCTGGGGACACCTTGCATCCTGCTCTTCCTCACAGCAGATCCCTCTGCCCCCCCTAGACTAGAATGTGCACCTGTTCCCCAGGCCCACCCATCCACACCCTGCCTGTCCCTCTGACTCCACCCAGGAGCCACCCAGCCCTGGAGGCTTCCTTGCACCATCTTCCCATCCACCACGGGGATGGTTGGAAGTGGTTTTTCCCACCAGTGAGTTCCCAAAGTGCTTACGGTGTGAGCTTTGGTTTGAGCATGCAGGCTTGTTTAATGCAGAGTCATTTGTAGCACGTTATCTTTTAATTACCGGTTTCCATAAAGAAATCGTGTAGTTCAAAACAAAAATGCACACTCATGGGAAATGCAGACCCACTATGCAGGCCAACTCCTTGGAACTTCTTCGCAGACAACAACCAGGAAAACACAGCGTGACTTTCTGGGCCTTCAAAGGCAACCGAAGCTGCCACCTCCGGCTTCCTTAACAGCCCCATGCACCCGCCCACGGCAAGATTTCCAGGGGCACCATTCACACACAGCCACAGTCAGAGCTACTCGGAGGGCTCCCCTTTATTTGTCGATGCCTGAACTGAACCTCAGGCCTTTCTGCTGGACCTTCTCAGCAAACGTGTAGAAGATGTGCCTGCCAGGCCCAGCCAGCCCGTCTTGAAGATTATTCCGGACATAACACAGAACCCAGCCTTGACATGATGCAAACATTGAGGCCCCCATGCTCAGGTGCCCTGGGAAGGCCAGGAGGGGCTGCCTGTGCCACAGGCTCCAACACTCTCACATCATAGTTCAGAAAAATGAGCCCAGAGAAGGGAAATCTCTTCCCCAAAGCCAGATTCACACTCAGCCGACTTCGATTACAGAAGGGCTCGACACAGCAAGGAGAATTCCAGCTCCATTGCTGACTAGCCGTGAGGACTCCGAAAGCTGCTCAGCCCCTCTGGGCTTCCACTTCATGGTCAGTGAAATGAGGTTAATCACCTGCCCCTTCCTGGTGGAGCCGGGTGTGCGTCGCGGGCTCAGATCCAGAAAACGCAGTTGCTGCTATAAAACCGAGTCTCCTTCTGCTCAAATGTGCAGGGCTGTTGAGACCAGTTCTCCCCACTCCTGCCATCTTCCTCACTCAGGGGGTGGTTTGAGGCTGTGGCGGGGGTGCCCCTTGGAGAGAACAGGTTCCAATATCTGCTATCGATCTGCCTGGTTGATCGAAGACATGCAGGAGGTGTGGCGGATTCCAGTCTGCCTGGCCTTCGGAGCGGCTGTGAGACACCCCCAGTGTGGCAGATGGCGGGTCTTTCTCCTGTCCAATGCACCTCTCTTTTGCTTTTCTTTTTTCTTCCGTTTCTTCTGTACCCAAGGCATTTTAGGCTTGGTTTCTAACAGGACTCTGCAGAGTTGAAGGGGGATGAGCTCAGAGTTAAAAGTGCAGTAAATGCTTGTGAGGAAGAGAAATCACTTTGTCCTTCCTCCCACCTAAGCTGGCCCCGGCCAGCCGTCCCCATGGATGAGCTGGCGGTGAGTGCTGTGAACACACGGATGTGCCGTGCACTCCAAGCCATGGCTCTTTTGCTCAAATAAGCCCCTGGCAGAGACTGTTTGCAGCCTGCACAGAAAAGAGTTAAAGTTCCGCAGGGAAAACTCCGTCCTCCTCCTCCACAGCTCTGCAGGGTGAGCGCTTATTTGGCTATTACTTTAATTACAGCCCCTCAGCTACAGCAGAGAGTGGCAGACACAGTGGCTGCTTGGCAACATCGCACGATGGGAAGCCGCAGCCTGCAGCCTCCTCCTGCACAGACTGAAGGGGCACAGCAGGGGCTGCAGGCAGAGTCTTTCCAAAGCTCGGGGCAGGACGGTCGTGGCAGGGCACCAAGCAGGCCCTTGCAGAAATAGATCCCACATTGAGGACAGTGGTGAAAACTGGATTCCCACCCTGCAATCTATTGCTCTACAATTCAACACATTTTCCTTGAGCATTTGTGTTTGCAAGAGAGACACAGTGTTCCAAACACTTACAGGGGAGGCTGGGAGGATGGCAAGGACGTGACCTCAACAAGGTTCCTGCTCACAAAATACTCATGCCCCGGGAGGGAGATGCCACATGTCACGCACACACGCCACAGGGCTGACCATGACGCGTGTGCTGGGCTGAGAAGGGCCCCTCACACAGGAGAGCTCACCGGACATCGTCTCAAAGAGTGGCAGGTTTTGAAAGGCATCATTTGGACAAGAGTGCTGATGGGTGTTGGAGGAGGTGGACCCACAGTAAGTCACGAGCCGGGGCAGAAACCGGCAAGGAGAGTACGGGTCCCATCATGAAACTGAGGGACAGACAAGAGCCTCAGAGAGAAGGGGACCACAGCAGACCACAGTCAGGGTTCTGGTCTCAGCTCTACCCTGCCGCTGTCTGGAGGCCTGGCCCTACCAGAAGCCCAAGATGCCACTCAAGGCTCACACTTCAGAGAGGACCGAAGAGGAAGCACCTACCAGCACAGAAGATGCTCATGCCATGTGCTATCTATGCAGAAATCAGAAAAATCATGCAAAATTGCTTCTCTGCTGAGCTTTAATCACAGTCTCCTGAAGGCCTAAATGGAAGGAAAAAACTCACTATGCATAAAAGACACTACCCTCTTCCATATGATTAAAATGGTGCAAAGATGGGAAATTTATGGCCCTGAATCTTCATATCTATGAATTTTTAAACTCGATATGCGAAAGCCCTTTGAGGTTAAAAATGCTGCCTTGGCTGTTTTTGTGCCCCCAGCACCTGGCCGTGCCTGGAACCTACTAAGTACTGAAGAAATGGTGGACGAACAGACGGAAATGTCACGAATTCTAATTATGTGACGCTAATAGCTGCCGTTCATTGACCACTCACTCTGCGCCAGGCATATGTCTTAGTCTGTTTTGTATTGCTGTAACAGAGTCGCTGAGAGCAGCTAATTTACTGAAAAATGTATTTTATTTGGCTCATGATTCCGGAGGCTGGGAAGTCCAAGAGCTGGCATCTGCTCAGCCTCATGCACAAGGGAAAGCAGGCTTGCGTGAGAAGGACCAACACGAGAGAGAGGCAGCCTGGCTTTGAAACAACCCACGCTTGAGGAAACCAGTCCATTCTGGAGAGAAGCCATCCCTTCCCACAGGAACTAGCCCAGTCTTGAGAAAAAGCAGATAATGCATATTGATGACCTAATCCCCTCTTAAAGGGACCACCTCCCAGCACCGCTGCCTCTCAGACCAAGCCTCAGCGTGAGTTTTGGTAGAGACAGATCACGTTCAAACCACAGCAGCATGTAAGTTATTTCTAATATCCGAGACAGTCTAACAGGGTAAATATTATTCCAGTTGTGTGAAGAGGAAAAATAAGTCTCTGAGAATTAAATTGGTCACCTAAGATCACACAGCTGTGAAGTGGCTGAGCTGAGACTCACCTGGTTTGGATGAACCCAGCATCCTCGCCCACTTTGCTAGGCCAGGCTGCTCTGGTTTGCTGATTCGAAATATGGGTCTGTGATAACAGGGCTAATGATGGAACTAATATAAACTTCAGGGACCACCACGAGTGTCAAGGCCTATGCACTTGTCATTGTCAGGGAAAATCATTCATTTCTTTTAAGCAGAATACTAGGCCCACATCCAAACCACACATAGTGTAGCGGGGCTGTGTCTAAGTCTCTTCATCCTCTGAACATCCCGAGCCAAACGTCCAAGACAAAGACTTTGGTATCCTCACCTATACCAAGTAGCATGCTTTAAATAAATCTCAAGTAAAAGCCTGTTGTTTCCATGGGCCTGTCTCCACCCAAACATCCTCATTAAATCCTTAAATTTCCCCTTTTAGGAGTGAAGTGCAAATCCCTAGATGTCGTTGGCATCATGCTTGGCTTGAAGGTCATGAAACTCAAGGGATTCCTGAGGACAGAGACCCCGAAAGCTGCCCTCCTGGCGCTGGCATGGAGGCCTGTTTGCTGCCCTCCCGCCGCTGCTGTGTGGGGCCTCGGCCTCCCGGGGGAGGGACACACAGCCCCCACTTCCCTGGTCCCTGAAGCCCTCAGTGTTCACTGGGGGAAGCTCCAGGGGGCAAATGCATCTTTACCCTTCACTTGCAAAGATCCAGTGAGGCACAAAAATAAAATGTCATAGTTATTAACTCTCTAGAAACAAGTTTAGTTCATATCCATTCTTAGGATTGGTATGCACATGAGTATATAACCTAACACAATGGTCAACAGACACATTCTAGAAAAAATAGGCTCCCTCCCCTCCCCAACACGTCTAATATGAGACAGGCAGAGTGGGAATGAAAAATCCCTTTTCTTCAAGCCCAAAATTCCAATTTTGTGCAGTGGTCTTGGCTCAAACATCAGCTGTTTTGCTCTGTTCTTTCAAATTAGCCGCAATGATCAGCCTGCCAGGGCCAGGAAAGCAGGTCATTATGCAAATGAGAAGCATTGCTAGAGTCAGAGAGCAATGCCTTGTTTCACGGCATCATAGGAATATACCATCCGCTGAATTAAAAAAAAATTAACCTTGCGGATATAAATATGATTAAAATGCATCTCTCCATGCCATGAGTTGGTGACTTAAGAATGTAGGAACTTTTGAAAACAAATTATGTTCATGTTACTATGGGCCAGAATGCTGCACTGTGCAGTAGTGGCCCTGAGGGACACCACGCCTCCAGTGCGGAGGTGTGCACAGCCGCTTGTCTTTGGGAGATGGTCACAGGCCTTCCCGCTGTTGGAGCCTGTATCCCTGCTCCTCTCACTGGCAGAGACCACTTGTTGATGCTGCTACAGTCTTGCCTCTAGAAGCTTCTCATGCCGTGGATTAGTCACTCCTGCCTCCACTGGGCGGACAGGGACCGAGGCACGTGGGGTGACGGAGACCATAGGGAGCTAGCGGTGGAGCCCGCCCCACGGGTCCCTGTGCCTAGGCCTCAGCCTCCTCCCGGCCTCGCTACCGTGTGTACGGGTGTTTCTGCTTTTGTACATACCTCTACACCCCTGCAGTCATCTAGCGTGATCGATCCAGAGACAAGAAAAATGAGCAAATATGCAAATTCTGAAATGCAATATTCTAAATAACATTTTCACCTGTTCTTCTATTCGTATATCAACAAAACTTGATGATTGTTATTGTCAAATTGCAATTGATATCCTTAAACAAAACAATCAGAAGTTTATCTTTTGATGTCTATATATACAAGCAAGTCATTTTTCTTTACTGTTCTCCGTAAGTTAAAGTATGCAAATATTTAGGTAATTAAATATGATATGTCCGATTTCCAATCAAAAGTTTAGTTTATTATATCTCAAACAACAAGCAGTACAATTAATCATAGTATGTGCCTAAACTGTGTTCACTAGCCACATCCTTCCCAAACATTGAGTTGATATCTCGAGCTGTCTGTGCTGCATTGGTTCCACAAGGGAACTGATATTCGAAAATAACATGAATTTTTGACTTATCCGTGGTTCCACAAAAATTGCTCTAAAAAAAATTCAAAAGATAATCACAAGCCAAACTGTGCATTTGAAAGAATGAGGATGTACCTTCACAGTAAACATAAAACAAGAAGTGTCAGAGTGAAATGTCAGAGAAATTGTCAAACTCAGTACTTAGGAAATCGGACATTTCCTACTGAATAGCCCTTATACTTTGCAGTGTATTGGGATGCCTGTCTTGTGTTCTATTTTTTTGTACTAGAAAGTTATTAGTTAGGATGATATTAATAAAAACCACAAATGAGGCATATAATTTAAAAATACATAAATAGTTAAATGTGCAAAGAGATTGATGAACAGAAAGCCGATGCACGCGTTTGATCATTGATATTCTCCCCAATTAGGGTCTCGGCGTAGAGTTCCGTCATTAGCCAAGACGACACAGCTGAGAAGACACGATTACTAAAATGCCACATTACAAAGCAGACGTGCTGAGTACTGTGGGGACACATCCCCGGTGTTCCCCCAGCCTGGCACGTGGAGGTAGGAGGGGGCAGTGGTTAGGGAGGGATCCTTGGAGGTCAACACCTGGGCCGAGCCGGGTGACAGGAGTGCAGGTGGAGCAGAAGGGGACGTCCGGGCTGGAAGGGATGGGATGTCCAGACCTGAAGGAAAGGGCCATCCGGGTGGAAAAGGGGAACTTTGAAGAAGCCTCCCGGGCACAGGCACAGGCCCAGCCCTCGCGGCCCCCCATGGCCCAGCAGGAGCGGACACGGGTGTGGCACTGGGGTCAGGAGGCTGAAGCCACGGGGAAACTGAGGCCGCGGGCAGAGTCCGGTGCATTCTGAGTAGCGCCGGGAGGGTTTTTGGGCAGGACGGACTGTACGCGTCTAGCGAAGAGCGAGCCCGGCGCTGATCCCAGGTGCGCGGCGTGGGCGGGCTCCCGGTGGGCGTGGCAGGTGCAGCTCGCAGCATGTTTCCGAGTGGCCCTGGCGCGGCTCCGCCGGGCGACAGTCTCGCCGCCCGGGAGGTGAGGGTGCCCCTGGGGTTCATCCCCCTCCTTGTAGTTCTCTGTGAATTACCCGGAGACGCGCTCGTTCTGCGCCTGCGTGGCGCCGCGGCACCTGCCGGTCCTTCCGCGCCCCTGAGGCCAGGTGGCCCCGGCCCTGCTCGTCTCCACCTCCCAGCGCCTCTGGTCAGCTCAAGTCCCACGTGCCTCTCCTTTTTCTATTCTTTTCCAACCATTCCTCTCTGAACTAATGACTTCATTCATTCAGTCACTTATGTGTTCATTCAGGAAGTGCTCCCTGAGCCCCACCAAATGTCTGGAACTGGGATTGGGTGCCAGGAGTCGACATTTTAAAACAGAGCCCAGGCAGGGCGGCCAGGGTAATTGTGAGGTGGGATTGGTGTTCGTTGGTATTTTGGGACCTAGGTTGTGTGTTTCGACAGCTGAGTGGTTTTTTACTCTGTGGTTACGAGAATACTGATAGTGTAGACCGCCTTTTTTAAGGACATCCTCTCTTACGGGTCAGAATCAGGAACCAGCACACACTGACTCCCCTCCCTCTCAACAGGGAGCCCAGGACGGGGAGTCAGAGGCCTGGGCTGTGGGACTCTGGATAAATAGCTTCCTCCCCTCCCAGGACCCCAATTTTCTCACTTGTAAATTAAGGCAACCAGGCTGGATGATGTCTAAGATTCATTCTAGCACCTTCTGTGAGCCTTCTATGAGCCCAAGGGCAAGTCACAATGCTAACTGCTGTAAGAGGTTAAAAAAAAACAAAACAAAACAGACAACAAAAGAAAAACAAGGCTTTTTTCAGAGGCCTGTGGAGGGTCCCTGCAGCTGGCACTCCCTTTTGATGCTGAGACAACTCAGGGTCCACCTGCTAAATGAATTAGAATAGGTGTCAAAAAAGACCCAGAGAAATGTAAAGAAACGAAGCCTCCTCCTTCAGCACCATTGAACATATTGCTCTAAAGAAGCATACTTAAAAGGCATCTCGAAGGAGAGCTGGGGCTTCATAGCTCAGGTGGTCAGGGGAGAATCAGGCAGCAGGAACAAGGTGAGCAGAGCTCTGTCCAGGAACCTCAGCAGGTTCCGTCGGCTGGAACAGCGCATCAACTGAGCTCTCTCTATGTCAAGCCAGAAGCAAAAAGCCAGCAACAGTCAAATAAAAGAAAGATAGTCATTAGGATTTTAAGGAAAGGTGGTAACAGCAGCTTACCAAGGGAGACAATGCAGGAATGAACAAAAGCCACTCTGTCCGTATGGAGTGAGCATGTAAATCATTAATATTCCCAACACTCTCCTTTTCTTTCAGTGAGCATCAGTTCACTGCCAGGTGCAGGGCAGGTGTTGGGGACACAAAGCTGACTCAGATGTGTGGCGCGGGGGGGATGAGGCCTCTGGTGTCCAATAGGGCCCCCGTGGGGAGGGTCTGTCATGACCAAGCAGAAGGTTCTGCCTAACTTGAAGGGCAGCAGGGAGCCACCGACGATCTCTGAGCAAAAGCAACACACGAGCAAGGTGGAGGAAGTCGTCAGGCAGCCAGCCTGAGGGTGGCCGGGGCAGAGCAGAGATAGCGGCAACAATTCAAGGAGAAGAAATCAGGGGAGAAAACGAGGAGGGTGGATTGAATGCTGGCGGGGTCAAATTCGTCATCCTCAATCAGCCCACGCTGAGGACTCCGGCGAACCCCTGTGCAGGCCAAGGCCCCTCCACTGGGGGTGCTGGGATGGGAGGCGCACAGGTGCACCGTCACACGGAGGGGGTTTCAGAGACACCCTGACACCCCCACATTCATCCCTGCACTCAAGGACTTAGCGTCTTTGATTGTGCTGGATTTGGCTCAAAATACAATAAATCCTGTTTTCAGACACTCAGAAAATACGATAAATGCACATAAACCGGCCACCATAACTACGGGGAGGGAGCAGGGCAAACAGCAATGACGCCCTCGTTCTGCCCGCTGGCATTCATCTCTCTCCAGATGGGACCCCCAAGCACTGATTTTTCAAAAACCCCAGTCCCTGAGTGAGATGCTGGCAGCGTGGCCCAGACGTCAGTGGGCAGCAGCCCAGGGCCCAGGGCAGCCCCTGCCGGCCTGCTCTCGCCCGTCAGAGCAGGGCTCGCCACCACTGCCCGGGTAGGCGAGATGAGGCTGATGCCCGAGAACGCGGAGCCTGTTGGCGTCTCTCACGGCTGCCTGCAGCTCCACTAAGGAAAAGCCTCCTTTATAAGGGGGAAAATGCAATAGTCTCACTTTTCCCCCTTTAAAATACATTATGGTTTTTTCGTTTGTAAATAATAAGCTTTATCAATTATCTTTCCTTTATCTACAGGTAGAGTGTTCCTTTCAGGGTGAAACATTGTCGTATTTTTAGACGTTTGCTTTTAAGTTGTTAGCTAAACAGACATCTTTCCTGAGAGTCCCCCAGTAGTACATTTGTGACACTAAAAACTCACGTGCAGAAATCCCCAAATGTGCCAAGTGGTGACTGACTTGGGCTGGCACAGCTGGCCAGCTGTCACCGGAGCGGGGGGGAGGTGACCCTCTGCACATTCTTCTGGAAGTGTGACTGCTCAGTGAGGAGAAATTGTTTTTTTAATAGAAACCAGAGAGCAATCCAAAATCAGCAGATAGAGGAATAAAATGAGGAAGTTGTATGGAGTTTTGGTGAGGTTTCTTGTTGCAACTTTCCCCCGCCAGAATTTCAGAGCTGGAATTCAGTACGCTGGTGAGGGCGTCGGCCCTCCCACTCCACAATGGGAAAGAGAACCGCTGTGCGTCCTCCAGCCTCAGATGCCATCAGCCGTAAGATGCACCATCTATTAACAGCCTTTCAGGGGGAAAAAGACCACGTTAAAAGCATCCATCAATTACAAGCCGTATTCAGCTTTCAGAAACACTCACAGGTGAGAAATATGCATCTTGGAATCAAGAAATACAGTGTTTTAATTCAAAGGTCACCATTAATTAATCATTTTAGAGGACTTAAGCAAAACGAGCTCCCTGGAATACAGGTTATCACGAACGAACAATGGCAGGGCCCTACCGGAAACAGAATTTAAATATTTGTCAGGTAAGCCAAGGAAAACAAAGGATTCTAGAGAAGAAAGCGGCACACATTTTTAATCCTGGCTCTTACACATATTTAGGTCTGCGTCTAGTTTATAACTTACTATGAACAGCCATGGCTATAAAACAGGAAAGCACACCCAGGCGTTCAAGGAGGAAAAGAAACAACATCGGTGTGTTCGCAGTTCTGTCTCCCACGTCTGGCTCAGACCAGGTGACCAGAGGTATTTGTTGCGTGAAGATGTATTCGCTGAGCAAATGGCAAAGTGATGCATCGAAGCAATCACCAAGGCCAGCGATCTTACACCCCACATGTTTCAGGGTTTGTTCCTTCCTTCGCCAGTCCAGAGCCTCAGCGTCCTCTCCTGGGCAAGGCTGCTCAGCCCCGCCTCGCCCCCTGGTGCTCCAGCCCCTCCCACATGGCCGCAGGGTCCAGCTGAAACACAAATCTGAAGACCGAGGCCTGGCTTCAGTCACCGTGCAGTTTTTGAACCTCCCATAAATCCCCATTAACACAGAGTAACTTGCACAGCAAAACAGGAAAGCTCAAGCAGCATCTTCAACAAAGCTGGGTACCAAAGGGGCCCTGCGGACCCCAATCGGGGGGCTGGCTGGGTGTGCTGAGCCCTTGGGCCTCTCCCAGGGGTGGGGGCTGGTGGCCGGGAGCGTGGAGGGGAAGGCACTGTGGCCCACCAAGGACAGCAGCCCGTACCTGGTGGGGGAGGGGGACCATGAGTGAGGCTGGGCCTGAGACCCCACGGTGACCGCACCCCCCTGGAGCAGAATCACAGGCCAGGGCAGGGGGACCTGGGACGGGAGAAGGTTTGGATCAAAGTGCAGGGGAAGGACCAAAGCAGGTGTTTGGACCTCCTTGGTACCTGGCCCAAACAAACCGTTATACTAGTACACTATATAAATTTGAAATGTGAACTAGATATTTGATAAAAGAAATTACTGTCAGTCAAAAAGCATCCTTATCTGAGAGCCGTCAGTGTGGGATTTGCTGCAAAGCGAGGACTGTAGGGAGAGAAGCAGGAAAGGGAACAAGGCGATAGGATGACTCACGTGGCAGCCGTGCTTGTGGCTGGTTGTGAGTGCTTGGGAATGCAACTTTGTATTCTTCCGTATGTGTTCGAAATTTTACAAACAAAAGGCTTAAGACAATAAGTCACAATTCTGGCCATGTCATTTATTTACTAAAACCACTTTATTAGCTCCCCCGAATTCCCCAACTATTTTGCTCCCTACAGAAAGTCTTACCCAATCTCTGCCCCAAGCCTCACTGCAGGCCTCTACTGGCCTCGCCCTGAACCTTGGTGACACACACTTGGGGCTGTATTTGACACTCTGCCTTTGCCCAAGCGTCCCGCCGCCTGGAACATCCATCCAGCCTAAGCCCTTCCTCCAAGTCTGGCTCAGACCACACCTCTGCGGACGCCCCCCAAGCCTTTGGCTGGCTGCTCCCTGTCCCTGGGACACAGGGCACACCTTCTGCATGCATCTGCCCACCACCCTGGGCAGCGCAAGGACACAAGTCTTTGCTCGTTCTCAGATCTTCTGCATTTAGCAGCACCTCAACAAATGACAGCTGCCCAATTACTGTTTGTTGAACGGAGAGAAGTTTTTGTTGGCGTATTTTCCAATCAGTGTATCTAACCCACTGTGCTCTTCCAAGCTCAAGACTTACAGGGGTGTGCTATTTAGAAGTGTATTTTTAAATTTCCAAATATTTTGGGATTTTCCAGCTCTCTCTGTTATTGATTTTGGTTTCATTCCACTGTAGTCTGAACACATACTTTGTATGATTTCTATTCTTTTAAAATTTGCAAAGACAGAATGTGGTCTATCTTGGTGGAGCGTCCTTGTGTACTTGAGAAGAATGTCCGTTCTGCTGCTGGATGAAGTGGTCTATGAGTGTCAACTAGATGCAGTCGATTGACGGTGCTGTTCAGTTCAAGGATGTCCTCGCTGATTTGCTGCCTACTGGATCTGTCCACTTCTGACAGAGGGTGTTGAAGTCTCCAACCAGGATAGTGGATTCATCTGTTTATCATTGACATTCTATAAATTTTAGCTTCACATATGTTGATACTCTGTTTTTAGGTATGTACACATTAAAGATGTTATGTCTTCTTGGAGAATTGACTCTTTTATCATTATATACCATCCTTCTTTATACCTGGTAATGTTCCTTGCTTTGAAGTCTACTTTAGTTGAAATTAACCTAGCTACTGCAGCTTTATTTTGATTAATATTGGCATGATATATCTTTCTGCATCTCTTTACTTTTTAGCTGTGTCTTTATATTTAAAGTAAGTTTCTTGTAATCAACATATAGTTCAGTCTCTTCCTTTTAATTGGTATATTTATACCATTCACATTTAAAGTGATTATTGATAGTTTGATTAACATATACCATATTGGCAACCATTTTCTATTTGTTACCCTTGTTCTTTTTTTTTTATTTTTGGTCTTGTTTGAGTATTTTATAATTTCATTTTTCTCTCTTCTGTCAATACATTTCTTTTTAAAATTTTTTCAGTGGCTGTCCTAGAGTTTGCAGAACACATTTACAACTAACCTAACCCCACTTCTAAATAACACTGTGCTGCTTCATGCTAGCACAGGTGCCTAATGACAGAGTATTCCTGACTCTTCTCCACCTTCTTTTGTTACTTTGCTGCTACTTATTTCTCTTTCCATATGCTATAATCACCCAATACACTGGGTGATTGCTATTACTATTTCTAGAAAACTATTATCTGTTAAATCTGTTAAGAATTTTAAAAATAAAAGACTTTGTTTTCCCTTCATTTATGTCCTAACACTCTTCCTTTCTTTATTAGGTCTGAGTTTCTGACCTATACATTTTCCCTTCTCTCTGAAGAACTTCTTTTAGCATTTCTTACAAAGTAGGTCAACTAGAGACACATTTTCTCAATTTCTGTTTGTCTGAGAAACTCTTTATTTCTCCTTCACTTTTGAAGGATAATTTCACTGAGTACAGAATTGAGGTGTGTGGGTTTCTTTCTTTCAGCTTTTTAAATACGTCACTCCACACTCCTCTTGCTTCTATAGTTTCTGAAGAGAAGTCTGACGGGATTGGCATCCTTGCTTCTCTAGAGACTTCCTAGATGGGTGGTCTCACGTCTACCATCAATTTTGGAAAATCTGCAGCCATTCCAATACTTCTATTCTTTCTGTCTTTCTTCTCCTGCTGACATTTCCATTTTGCACATGTCACACTTTTTGTAATTTCCCCACAGTTCTTTGATATTCTATTGTGTTCCTTTTTTCTCCTCTTTGTTTTCAGTTTGGGGGGATTCTATTGGCATATCTTCAAGATCATGATTCTTTCCTCAGCTGTGTCTAGCCTACTGGTGAGCCCATCAAAGACGTTCCTCCTCTCTGTTACAAAGTATTTGATACCTAGTTTTTCCTTTTGAGTCTTTCTTAGACTTTCCATCTCTCTGCTTATATCACCCAACTTCTCCGCATGCTTTATCCATTAGAACCATTAGCATATCACAACAGTTATTTTAAATTCCCTGTCTGATAATTCCCCAGTTTCTGCCATAGCTGAGCCTGGTTCCAGTGGGTTATGTGCCTCTTCATAATGTGGTTTTTGCCATTTAGCACACTTGTATTTTTTTCTTAAGAGGGACATGATGCATCAGGTAAATGGAGCTCAGACAGACAGGCCTTCAGTGTGAAGTTTGATGATTACTGGCAAGGAACTGCACTGTGCTTACTCTTTGATGCAGCTGTGGTTTCAGAGACAACGCTTCCCCTCATGTCTTTGTTTTTGCCTCTAATGTTGTCATTAGGTTTCCCTAGAGGCTCCTTCTTAGATAGTACCTGCAGCTCACTGTTCTTCCAAATGCAATCTCCTGTCATGATATGGCAGCCCTGTCAATGTGGTGCTTAGCTCTTGGGGAGAAGCATTTTGCAATCCTAAGAGCAGCTCTTGGGCTTGTAGTGAGTCCCTGCACCTGCACCGTGACTTTCACAAGTACTTCTCAGTGTTTTTTTTTTTTTCCTTCATTTTTCACCCCTCAGGTGAGACAGAAAGTCTGACATGGGCTGCAGTGTCCAGTCAGCTCAGATAGTTCTGTGAGGTCTGAAAACAACCCTTCCATCACTGAAACACTTTCTTAGACCATTACACACAATCCTTCAAATGATTCTTCTCTCCCTCCAACTTACCCCACACCCACCACGGCAAAAGGCATTAAAATCTGAGGTGTGCCCACCAGGTGAGCTCCAACATGGCACCCCAGGGCACATTCCCTGGGTTCTTCCCACTGTGCTAAGGGAAGCCATGGGTTTCCAGCACAAACACCAGGTGTCAGGATTAACGGACATTTCCTGGGCGCCTTCCCTCACTCACCAATGGGGCTGTTGTTCTCTTCAGTACAGGGAGGATGTAGGTGAGCAGATTTACCACTAATTCTTCCCAAGTGAATTAAGCAAAGAGCCATGACGTGCAGGCCCAGGAGGGAATACACTTTTCCTTGCAGTTACATTTTTAGATTGCCTACCATTTAGTTGTAGGTAGACCTGTTCCAATGGTCATCCATTCCCATGTTGCTGTGAATGTAGTATTAATATTAATATTCCATCCCAATACTAGCTTGGTATTGAGAGGTTCAGAAAAGTTACCTACTAAGTTGCTACTGAATTACTGTCTAATAATAAAATCAGACACACTCTATCCCTTACAAAGCTGTGTGTGTATTATCTCACTAAGCTTCCCAACCCTGCATTATCACAACAGGAATGTCGTAAATTCTGCAGATTCCTAAGATACCACAGCCTGGGGGTGACGAGCTTGCCAAAGGTCACCAACCCATAACAAGTGTCCTGGACTTTCAGGCTCTTAAACCCAGCTCCCTGCTGTGCAAACAGAGGGAGAAACAGTATACAACGTAAGTGAGGTTCATGCTGGGCTTCATCCAAGGAAATCTACCAGTGGAAGCCCATGTGGGCCTCAGTGGAACACTTCTACCTCTCCAGTGTGACCCGATTTGGGGAGTTCGATGGATAATCAGGGCAGTCTGTTTTTCCTACTGTAATACGTTTTTGGGGTCAGGGATGTAGAGAAGCCATGCAGAGTTGTTAAATATCCAGATGGCCCCATGTAACTAATCACCAACCATTTCTATTTTAAACTTGGGCGAGATATCTTGGCAAAGTACCATCAGTCCTATTGGCAGACAAAGTAAATTATTCCTTGCTATATCAACATTACTCTTTTGTTATTAAAATTCTTATTTTTATTACAGGAAATGGGTAAGTTATTAAAAGCCACTTGTCCATTTCCCATTTACTCTGACTGCATGTTTCCCCAGGGGCCAAGCCAGCCAGGGCCAACTCATCACCTCCGCATGGCAGACACAGCGCCTAGAGCCACAGTACTTGTTAAATCAGAAAATTAAAAAATGAACTTTTAGGTTGGAGAAAATGTTTTCATGTATAACCCGAATAGGTTCATCTTTATGCCAATAAAGTCATAAAATACAATTTTAACTACTGTTATTTTTATTGAAAGTCCTACTGCATCCTTGAAGATAGCATCTCCCTGGTTTCTGATGCTTTGAGGGATAACTAGGGGTTGCCTGCATCCCACACTACCAAGCAGTGACAGGGACAGCATGCCCCTTCTCACCCTCACTCTGGGGAGGCCTCAGTTTCCCTGGTCAGTGACAGTCCTGCCCTCTCCATCGCCACGTAAACGGTGACCTGCTAACATTTCACTGCGTGCTACCCAGGCTGTCTGGGAACCCAGCTCTGTGCCTGCCACTCAGTATCAATGGGCGGGTGGGTTAGAGGTGGCAGGGAGAAGGGAGCGGAAGTCCTGATGTCAGGAGACAATTGTTTCCAAGTTTCTGTGCAGCTTTCTAGGAGACCTTTGAAGTCAGAGCTGAGACTGTTCATGTGCTCCTGGGAGGTTCAGCGTGAGCACAGCGGCAACCTCACATAATTATGCAGCAGGTAAAGGCAAGAACTCTAGTTACGCCTTCACTGCTAGACACTCCAGGGGTACAGAACTCAGGCAATTACACATTGGATAATCCAAAAGAAAAATAATGAAGTGAGAACAGGGAGCAGCAGCACTAATCCCCCCAGCACTCAGAATTCAGCTCTGACTGCTTGGACAGGTGCCCTGATTCTGCTGTACCGCGGTGCCGTCTGCAACACGGGAGTGGGAATTCCCACCTGAAGAGCTGCCTTGCACAGGAGGGCCTGAGTCTTGATGCACAAATTGCATCACATTGAACCAGGAATCCTCCAAACTTCCCATAATACCCAGAAAATTTGTGAAATCAACCAGTGTGTCAGTGGGAGGAGGTGGTTAGTGCCGTAGATGATACAGAGGCACAATTGCACAGCCTGGGTCTTGTTCCCATCTTGGCAAAACCACACGATTCTGACAAATCGGGCTGTCCTGTGGGGGTCCACTGCTATAGACAAGCACGTCCCAGCATCATCCCCCTCGGCAGACACCACCCGGCCCATGAACGAAGTGGGAGGATTTCTCCTCTGGGACCCACCACTCGACGTGCTTCCAGGCCACCACCCCACCCTAGCTGTGGGCGGCTCTGTGCAAACTCACGTCAGAAGCAGCCAAATCAAAGCACTAAGGTCACTGCTTCACCCAGAGCTGCACACGTCCACGTATGTGAGGATCTTGTTTACATGCATGTGTACATGTGTGCAGCTGGGTGGCCACACGTGCGTGCCTGCACCTGTGAGTGTGCATGTATTCGACTCATTTCCACAGCAACACTAAAAAGTAAATATTCTGGTTGTGCTTAACCACACGTACACCGCCACACTGGAGACAGCAGCCTGGCAGGATCTGAACCCATACCTCCTGCTGCCGATGCTGCATCCACCCTGCAGCACCTGCCGCCCGTCTACCCAGCACCAATGCCAGGGCTGGCTCGTGGCTCCGCCTGAGCATTTTTGCTTTCCTCGGCCCCTTCCTCCATAAGAAAATGACAACTATATTTTATGACTTCATTGCTTTTAATATGTATTATTAAATATACTAATATTATGGGCTTAAATATTTAATTCAAACTAAAACTTCGTCTTTGAACTTTCACCCCTGGAAACAAGCATGTTAAAGAACACTAATCGTCTATGTAAAGACAATAGCGACAGCCTTATGCAGCAGAGCCTGAGCCTAAACCACCATCCAGCTTGGGAAAAACAATTCCAAAAATCAGTGCTGTGTGGACCTGCATGTCCAGCTCCCGAGCCCCGAGTGGGAGTGCAGCCCCGGGCTTCTCTGCCAGCACCCACCTTCCCTCCAGGCTGGGGGCACCTGCCCCCGACAGACTCCCACTTTCTCTCACCTCCACTGGACACCGGCCTGCTCCCCTAGGGGACAAGGAGGAAACTGAGCGGGTTCCTAGTGCTCCTAATTACTAAAACCAGGGGTGAACCCCTGCGTGGGCACCGCCAGCCTGAAGAAGGCTACGCAGGCCCCAGCGAGCAGCCTGGGGAGCGCGTGGTCCACACCCGCCGGCCTGCGGCCTATGCGGTGTCTGCTCACAGCCTGCCATCCCTCTTCCGGCTCGTGAGACAAACAGGCCAGGGCAGCGTTTTATGCTGTGGATCACATCGGAACCACGCGTCTCTGGGCCAACGCAGGCATCTGCAGCCTCCTGTGAGGCAATGGGCAAATGTCAAGGAGTGAATTTCTCATCAGCTCCTACCACTCACCCGCGGCTGCCACGTCCTCACCTTTCTGCTTGCTCCTGGTTGAGCTCACGCGTGGGAAAGGCGGCAGCCACCAGCCCTGGTCCCTCCCTTTGGCCTGGGCTCTGCATGGGAAAGGTCTCCCGCAGACAAGCACCCTATGATGCTGGCTCTGCAGGACCAGCTTCTGGAACCTGGGACCCCCGCCCACAAAGGCACAGTTGCGCTGAGCCTCCTGACTACTGTCCCCTCCGAAGCTGCTGTTTTATCTCGTGGTCTCCATTGGACTCTTCCCAGCACCTCCATGCCTGCCCCTCTCTCGCCGTTACAACCTTGAGACCCTGTAGACCCCGCCCACCATCCTTGCGTCTGACTGGGAGTGGATGGGAGCTGAGGGCCCAGCATCGAGGGAGGAGCTGGGCTGTGCGACCTCACACAATGGTCCCTCACTGGCCCTGGCGACATGTCCAGCTGCACTCAGGTGGGGGCACACCTGCGGCTGCCCTCACTGCGGCTCTGGGAGAGCACAAGTCCAGCTGCGTGGATGTCACTAGCAACACACCTTTCTAAGCTTAATTCCCAAAGTCAGGGGTAAATTTTTAGACCTTGCAATACTGAACAGCTCACCATTCTCATAGCGCACTGTGAAATTATCACTCACTTTGCCTGAAGCTGCCTGCACACAGCGGGTGCCCAGCACGGAGCTATAGAATGTCGTGAGCATCCTTCTTTGGGCGTCTTTAAGCTGCTCCACTGCATGTGCATGAGAAAAGTCAAATAGATGCTCATCGATTTTCACCAGTTTGGAAAAGGACCTTACGACACAAGCAACAAAGGCACCTGGCTCACAGTTCTGCTCTGACAGGTGCTTTCCTCCCGACCTCCTTCTCCGGAAGCCTTAGGGCTGTCTGACAATACAGTGCTTCTGCTGTTTAAGTCACACCCGTTCATTCTTCAGTCCCCTCCCCTGTTAAACTGAGAGCTGTGCATCGCTAGAGCTAAAGGTAACTGACAAATCCTTACCAGAGCAAGTTCATGAGGAGTGGGGAAACCGAGGCCCTAGCAATGAAGTGTCTGCTCAAGACCGGGCGGGTCAGTGGAGGCCTCAGGTCTGGGACCGCAGGTTTCGTGGAAGGGCCTTTCCACACACGTCCCTCGGCGGAACATGCGGCTGGTCCTGGGGGCACCACAACCCGGCAATGACGACTCGGCCACAGTCCCAAGGCCCCGGGTGAAGTGTGTCCATCTCCATGTGGGCTCCCAAGCACCCGGCCCAGGCGGTCTTCCAAAAAAGCTCACCCAATAAATTGCCTCTGCTTCCTCATGCTGTTGTTGTGCATTAAGACCCCGGACAAAAAGTGAACCTTTCCACGGCCCACCACACCCCAGCGTGATCCCGCTAACATCTGCCCTCAGTGCTCCGCTTCCTGCACCTGGCGAGGAGGCCCAGCGTCCCTGACGTCTGTGCGAGATCCTGCTCCTCCTCGGCTGGCAGAGTCCTCAGGACCCATCCCTCTGCTGGCTGCGTAAGACTTTCTGACCAGATTTCCTCCCACCCTGTCTAGCCACGGAGTCACCGACTGTCTCCTGGCACCGTCCCGCTCCTTCTCTGTCTCTCACACACCCACACGGGGAACACATTCTTCCTTTCTGGGGCGTATAATAATCTCTAAATGCTAACAATGTTCTTTTTCCTCCTGATCCACACAAAGAAAAAGAACAAAGGTAGAGCTTCCTTAAGCGTCCTTATTCCCAAGTTCTGAAATGTTTTGCTTTCTTTCAGCTGTTTAACGTTCTAAGAATGCCCTGGAACCACTGGGGGCCACACAGCAGCGGGTGAGCAGCGGGGGGGCTTCATCTGTATTCACGCTGTTCCCCACTGCTCACATCACCGCCTAAGCCCCGCCCCGCCCCTCCTCCCACACCTCCACCCCCACCCCTTAGTGAAAAAATTGTCTTCCGTGAAACTGGTCCCTGGTGCCAAAAAGGTTGGGGGCCACTGCTCTAAGAGACTTCAATCCAACTTAGTGGCAAGCCCATCGCAGACGGTAACTTGCTGTTTGACCTTGGAGCTCAGTTGCCTCCTGAGCACAGCTGGCTGCATGGGAGTGACCTGTCCAGGCTCAGTACCCACTCAAGGCCTGCCCAGAGAGGTGAAGGGGTGACTGCCCTGCTGTCCCCAGCATGAAATCTTAATGAAGCTGCTTTGCACTTGCGTCTTGTGAGAGAAATCAACTGGATGATGGAGGCCTGGAGGCCAGACCCACCATGTCCCTCCAACCCTCCCTGGCATGGGTTCCTGGCCCCCAGCTCCTCAGCCCATGCCCCCACCCCTGGGGAGCTGCTCTGCAGGGAGCCTCTGCGTCGGGGGTGCAGCACTGGATGGGGCAGTGACACCTGCTCCCCTTGCCAGCAGGACCCCAACATGTGCAGAGGGCAGCTGCATCTTGTCCCCCTGACCCAAGTCCCCAGCATGTCCTCACACTGAGGTTTCAGGACCCTGGGGCTACACCTGTATGCTCTAGGCTGGGCAGTGGGCCAGGGAAGGGAAAATGCCTGGCTGGATGTGCCCAGAGCCTGTCCCCGACTGGGATGCAGGAGTCCAGGTGGGTTCACAAGTACCTGGGCAGTGCCCCTTGCTAAGCAGTGCCAGGGAAGTGCCTCTCACTGGCTCTGCACCTGGGGACCTATCCCTCCTCCAGCTTTCCTGGCCAGTGTATATTGATCCTTCTGGCTGGCTGGAGGCACCCACCAGGGACAAGCTGAGAAATACAAACTGTATAATTTCATGATTCTCCATGTGAGCTAAATTCTCTTATATTTGCACCTAAAGCTAGCATTGCACAGTATAAATATGAAAAGTAAAACTTATGCTAATAATTCAAAATTTTAATTTTCTCTATGTAAAATTGTGTTAAGTCTCAAATCAAAGCAAGACTACAGAGGAAAGGAAAAAGGGTTACATGTCACCACCTTCAACGTCTCTCTTTTTGAACAAGGGGCCCAAAATTTCATTTTGCACCAGGCCCTGCAAATCATGCAGCCAGCCCCGCTTGGTGACCACCCCACCCACGGCCACACGGGCTTTCTTCCAGCTGACGAGGATCAGCCGCAGGCTCCTGTCCAGAGCTCCAGACCAAGCGTTTTGCACCAACTTGGTCCTAAGGCCCCAAAGTCATCAGGTCAGGGAACACCAGCTCAGAGCAGACCCGCATCACAATGGCCCCAGGGCTCACAGACACACGGGCTCTGAGGCCTGATTAGATTGGCCCAGACACTTTAAACATCAAGCGAGCTGACCCTCAACGTGAGACAGGTTGATTTATTATCCTGCGGGCGCTGCTGACAGCCAGCACCGGGAGCGGGCTCTGTCTGGTCATTTTTCAAGCTCTGTGCACACTCGTGGCACCTGCGTCCTCCGGCACATTACCGCAGACAGCCCTGCTGGAATGCTAAGAGGCTCCTATCAAGACTTTTTTAAGAGACTGAAATGAGCAGTCTAATCGAGGGCAACCAAAAAGTCTGCTGTGTGTGCAGATAAATACATGCTGCATTTTTAAGAAGCGAGCAAACCTCAGCCAGGACGTGGGAGCTGCAGGGGGTGTGGAGGCCATAAGGTGCCTGAAGCCCAAAGAGCCCAAAGCCCAGAACCTGTCCAAGGTCACCCCGCTTCCACAACTCCCTGCCCAGCGTCAGTGTGCTGCTCCAAACAGACCGAATGCCTCACGCTGGAAAACATCCTAAATAGCTCCCACGCGTGATGAATATTTCAGCCACTTCCATCTTACATATTTTACAATAAGAATCTATTCATTTAAACATTACTAGTTCAGAATTTATGTGAATGCAGAGTGGAGGCCACCTTTATCTGTAACCTTCACGATGAAGATACCAATAACATAGACCACACTGCAGAGGACATGCATCACCTGCTTACCACAGAGGGCAGGAACTACTCACGTGTACCGTAGGACCCAGTACGTCCAGGTAAATCACATCTATGTGCTCGTTATATCACTTTCTCCACTTATTAAACCAGGGCCCCAGGGATTTCTTATTGTTAACGCTACACCAGCCTATTCCAAGTCTTCGTATGTGCCTGATGTTTAGGAAACCACCTTTCATTAATTCAGGTTAGTCCTAACCAAGAGCTTGGAAGTATTTTTTATTTAAAAAAAAAACAAAAAAAGCCTCTTAATCTCTTGAGCCTCAAAGTGCCCAACATTTAAATGAGGGTCACAAAATACATCGTTCCTGGCTCATAAGCCACTGGGGGGGATTCACAAGATGATGGATGTCCAAGAGCTTGGCAAGATGCCAGGTCCTTTGCCAACACAGATGGTGGTGAGGAAGGTGAGGAAGAGGAGAGGGGCTCCCTCCTCCTCGCTGCTTGGCCGCACCTACGTCTTCCCATCACGGGATGCCTTTTCCCTCTAATCATTTGTCATCACTTGCTGTGGGTGCAGATGAGCCCCCTGTGTCTAGAGGAGAGTCTAAGCCTCCAGCCGCATGGGCATGAGCACGTGTGCAAAAGCAAAGCAGGGTCTGCCACACGCCCCCCAGGAGGAAGGTTGGGGCAGAGGCTTTGGCAGGGTGACCTCTGCATAACTGCTGTGCCTTCGTAAACCTGGAGCAATTGTGAGCCTGCACTCGGTCCCAGGGCTTAAAAGAAGCAGCATATAAAAGCCTTTTGCTCTAAGATTGACAGTGCAATATTTGCACTCCCAGGAAGTTGAGGGGAAAGTAGGAGCAAGGCCACACTGCAGAGCTTAATAAATCTTTTAAGTCTATTTCGGCATTTTAAATAAGTACCAATGTTCCTAGCTTTGGGAAAGGAGCAATAAAGAAAGAGAGAGGAATAATATTCCAGAAAGACATGCGTAATGTCCTCATGTCATTTAAATGAAATACTCTGGAACAGGAATACTCAGCTTCCAGGAGGCAGCCAGGCCTGTTTTCTCCATGCGGGAGGCTGGAGGAATCTCCTCTGGGGACCCAGATTCACCACTGAGGAAAGAGCCAAGAGGCTGACATCAGAGGCTCACGTCAACCCCCCCGACCACTCATCACAAAGCCACAGTCGACCGGCTCTACTTGAGCTTTCAGAGCTGCCGGACTGACTGCTGGCCTGTCACTCTTAATCATGAGCAATGGTCAAGGAGGACCAGACATCTGAGACGTGCTCTAACAAGAAAGCCAGTGACCAGAACAATCAGACAGAACAAAAGCAATTTGTAGGAAGCAGAGACTATGTGGGAACGAGGAAACTTAAGAAGGAGACACTATCATTAGCATTCACAGATAAGAGAGGACACTGCATCCATGCTACAAGAACAGGATGCTCAGAAAGAAAAAATTTAGAGAACAAAAAGAGCTATTAGAAATTTAAAATATGAGGGCAGACTTTTGGCTTCCTCTTAAAATGTAGAAGGCTAGATAGCATCATGCCCCGCCTTGCAACAATACAAAAAAGGACATGGAATCTATAAAATAATAACTTTCCTTGAATCCAATAGAGAGCTGAAGTCAGAGAGAAACCAATTAACCCAGATCCTAAGGAGGCACAGCCTTAGGGGAGCGACGGAACGCAAGGATTTGCTTGTGGTGGGCGGCATGGAAACTGGTGAGAAGGATTCAGCTAAAATTCTGATCAAGTTGCTGAAGGATAGGTGTGGGCTATGTGAGAGTATGGAACCTTGGAAGCCAAAACACAGCAGAGGAATTCATACCAACTTGCAGGTTTTATTTTCCAGCCTCACCAGGTGGCCTGAGGAGGAAGGACAGCAGCCCCTATGGGTGAGGCAGGAAGCGCCCGCAGAACAAGAGCCTCAAGCCTGACATTAGGGCTGGCCCCTGCACCTGGAAGAGGAGTAGGGAAAGGCCTGTTAGATATCCTTACGGTGGGAAGGGGTAGGACCACTGTGAGGACACTGCTTCTTAGATGCAAGGACACAGGGCCAACCAGAGACTGACACTAACCTGGAAGGGAGAGAATACCATTACCACCCTCACCCTGACACCAGGCTGGGGGCATCCAGTAATGAGAAAAAGCAATTTACGGCTAGGAGGGACGAGATCACAGAGAGGGCCCTCTCTGAGGTGCAGATGCAAAAGGAGGATCTCAAGCTTAGGACAGCACAGACACTGACAAAACTCTCCCAGCAAATCCTCCCTAAACAAAAGTGACCAGTGCAAGCATGAGGAACACTGAGGGCGACCATATCAACAAGGAAATCCAGACCACGTGCTACTATTGACCATATTAGCTCAACTCCCCACATTAAAGGCATAGCAAAGGAAATTGTATGTTCATTTTCCAGCAAAAATTCTATTTCCTCAGACTCTACTATTCTATGAAAGATGTCCAAAGATTATAAGCTACACAAAGAAGCAAGGAAAACATACACAGTCAAGAGACAAAGTATACAATAGAACCAGACATAGATATGACCTGGTGTTGAAGCTATCACACAGGAATTCAAAACAACTATGAACAATATGTTAAAGACTCTGATGTGAAAAGTGGACCACATGCATGAAGAGATGGGAAATGTCAGTAGAGAGATGGAAACTGTAAGAAAGAATCCAATACAAATGCTAGAAATAGTGGGGGAGGGGCAGAAACAAAAATAAAGAATCTTTCTGATGGGCTCATCAGTAAACTGAGGCATCGCAGTAAAGAATCAGTGAGTTGAATGTCAATAGCAACTGGTCAAATTAAAACACAAGGATAAAACAGTGACAAAATAGAAAACAGCATCCAAGAGTTGTGGGACAATATAAAATGGCCTAGCAGAGGGATATCAGAATCCTAAATGAAAAAAAGGGAACAGTATGGACGAGAAGCATGATTTTAATAGATAATGACCAAGGATTTCTCAAAATTAGTGAAACATACCAGAAGCACACAACCAAGGAGCTCAAAGAAAACCCAACAGGATAAATATCAACAAAATGAAATAAAAAGCACACAAATTCAAACTGCTGAAAACTAAAAGAAAAATACCGAAAAATATTGAAGAAAGCCAGAGAAAAAAGACACATAGCATGTACAAAAAAAAATCAAAATGCAAAGAATTACAACAGACTTCTGCTCAAAAACTATGCAATCCAGAGACAAGAAAGTATAATCCTTAAATTGTTGAGAGTATAAAGAAAACCCATCAACCTGGAATTCTATTCTAAGTAAAAAACGTCCTTCAAAAGGAAAGAGAAATAAGAGGGTTTTTTTTTGAGACAAATAAAAACTGAGAATTAATTGGCACAAGACTTGATCTATGAAAATATTCAAGAGTGTTCTTCAGACAGACTTGGATTTAAACAAAGAGGTGGAAGACAACTGAAAATGACGTAAATGTAAGTAAATAGAAAAATATTTTTTATTTTAATTTTTCTAAAAGGCAATTGTCTAAAGAAAACATAGTGCCCATGCTTTGTGGGTTTGTAACAGAGGTAAAAATAAAATATAAGGCAATAACAAAAAAGATAAGAACAAATCAGTAGTGTTGCAAAATCTTTCACTATAAACAGAGTGGTGTTATGCAATTTTAGGGTAGTCCGTGATTAATTAAAGGTGTATATTGTAAACTCTGGAGAAAACACCAAGCAAAATTTTAAAGAGGCACAAATGATAAACCAGTGAGGTATTTCCTCTCTTAACCAAGGTGGGCAGGTAGGAACTGGATTTACCCTCCTGTCTGAAACAGCCAATGAATGGGCAGAATATTCAAAAGAGCGAAATGCTGGATGTTGGGCAAGTGCCACATTCCACAAGGACTGCTGGCTGTCTGCAGAGATCCATGGTCCCCTTCCATAGTGGAAGGTTGTCTGCAGAGATCCGTGGTCCCCTTCCACAGTGGAAGGTTGTCCCTGAAAAATGGCTGCCAAGCAGGCACTACATTTTCAGGCCCCCTTGAGTCCAGGCACGGCCATGTGACAATGTTCTGGCCAAGAGAAGTGGGCAGAAGGGATAGATTCTGCTTCCAGGACTAGTCGAAGAAAACACCCCCAGAATGCTCCATCCCTCCTTCCTCCCTTGCAGATGCATAGAGGTGCATGGGGTGGCCGTGGGAGCCACATGTGGCATTGGTGGAGCATCCGTGGGCTGGTTCTGCAGTGACCAGAAGGGTGGTGCAGAGCAAGCCCTTCCCTCCGCCATCACCCACACCCCCAACCCAGCACGCGGCACGTAAGGCATACGGACACGCGGTCTCCATGGCAGCCCATGCTGAGCATCAAAGCCTTGCTGAAGGAGAAGCCGACAAGGGCAGGGGAAAGTGCCCAGCCCAGGGCTAAGGCACCAGGGCAGGGCTGCCATTGGCTTTGTCCCAGGAACCCAGGTTGACGTGAGGGAACACAAGTCAGTTATCATACCCTGCCCAGGGAGGAGGTAAGGGGCCACGCCGAGGAACTGTGTTCCAGGGAGCACACACCTAGCAGGAAATGGGGATGAAGGCGAAACAGCAGAAGCCACTGACTCAGATGCAGCAAAGGCTAAGGCGAGAGAAGGAGGTGACAGAGGGTGTGTGACATCCAGACTGCTGGTGATGGCTGCAGCAGCGAGGCCCGGGTCTGTCAGCCCTGCAGAGACCAGGAATGAATGTGGGAAGCTGCCTGTGAATTGCTTGTCTTTGTGGCCCAGAATGCATGTTGAATAAACAGATGGTGAGGAGGATGAAGAGTAATGATCATACATGGTAGCTAGAATATTGATTGGTGATAGGTAGGTAGATGATTGACAGGTAAATGGATGATTGATAGATAATTTATAGATGATGGATAGATAATTGATAAATAGATGATGGATGAATGGACAGATTATAGGTAGATGACTGATAGATAAATAGATAACAGATGATTGATAGATGAGATAGATAGGTGTTTGATAGATGATTTATAGATGATGGATGGATAGAAGATAGATGACAGATAATAGATGATTGATAGATGATATAGATAGATACATGATTGATAGATGATTTATAGATGATGGGTAGATGGGTAGATGATGGATGAATGCATAGATTACAAATAGATGACTGATAGATAATAGATGATTGATAGATGATTGCTAGACAGACAGGTGATTGATAGATGATTTATAGATGATGGATGGATGGATAGATGATGGATGGGTGAATGGATAGGTAGATAATTGATAAATTATATCTATCAATTAAATTATTAGATATACTAATAGATAGCTAATACAGGATTGATAGGTAGATGACAGATACGTGGATAAACAAGTAGGAATCCGTGTGGAACACAGGATAAAAGATGGATTTTGGATGAGAGGTACGAGGTTCCAGTTTTAGTGCCTGTCCTGCCCTCCTCAGCTGTGTGATCTTACAGTCATTTCCCACATAGATTCATTTCCTCCCCTGTAATATACGGTGTTAGGTTAGATCTGCATTTCCAAACCATTTACCAGGGTGACCAGGATGGGAGATGTGCAGCGTGGGAGAGTTTAAGACCCTCGCCCAGTTTCAACCAGATGAGTTTAGTGTTTTAGCTCTTTTGTCAAGTTCCAGGTATGATGCCATGTTAAGACTTGGTTCCACTACTAAAACAGTAATTGAAAACGCAGATGAGGTATTCTTAAGGCTTTCACAGGACTGAGTTTAAGGATTGTCTGCTTGGCCATGTATGGGCAGCCCATACCTTAAAAGAACCTGAGACAGAGACCCCAGGGATGGGGAGCTTCCCTCATACTGCCGTGAGCCATCAGAGTCTTGTTAACATCAGGCTGCACCTAACGCCTGCAACACCCAGTAACCTGGCACCTGCAACACCCAGTAACCTGGTACCTGCAATACAGGCAACCTGGCACCTGCAACACCCAGCAACCTGGCGCCTACAACACTCGGTAACCTGGTGCCAGGCAACCCCTGGCAACCTGAGGCCTCCAACACCAGCAACCTGGTGCTTGCAACACCCAGTAACCTGGTGCCTGGCAATACCCAGTAACCTGGCACCTGCAACACTGGCAACCTGGTACCTGCAACACTCGGTAACCTGGTGCCGGGCAACACCTGGTAACCTGGCACCTGCAACACCCGGTAACCTGGTGCCAGGCAACACCTGGCAATCTGACGCCTGCAACACCGGCAACCTAGCGCCTGCAACACCCAGTAAACTGGTGCTTGGCAATACCCGGTAACCTGGCACCTGCAACACCCAGTAACCTGGTGCCAGGCACGTCATAGTTGCCCAGCAAATATCAGCTGGACAAAGACAAGGAATTCCATAAAAGAGTGTTTGTTCATTCAACAGTTCCTGAGGACCTATTATGTACCAGGCAGTACGGTAGACGCTGGAGTTGGAGGAAAGACAATTCCTGCCCCAGATGGAGTCCCGGGTGCTTATAATACTGTGTGAGGAATTCAAATTAAAAACAGCGTGCGCAGGAGCAAACAGGAGTGACACCCAATCCTGCCCCTCAGGAGAAGTGGTCTGGAAGCTGCCGTCCCAGAGTGAGGCGCCCTCCTGGACCAGCATCGTCCTGGAGCCGGCGTCAAGGAGGGAGCTGGGGAGGGGCTGAAGTGAGGGGAGCGGAGAAGGGAGGTGGGACAGAGGCAGCACAGGCTCCCGCAGACCAGGGTCCCGGGGCTGGAGCACAGGCATGAGGCCAGAGTGGGCAAAGGGAGCTGGGGAGGTGCGCGGAGCCCAGAGCCTGGAGTGTTGGGCTAGGAGGGGACTCTGCTCTGCAGGGGGTGGGCCCAGAGGGAAGGCCAGGACAGCGCGGGGACAGGGTCAGGTAGACATGCGCCAACGCTCACCCAGCTTCCCTGTGCAGCCTGGGGCAGATAAAAGGCTGGGCAACTCCAGTGAGAGACGACAGCAGTCCCAGCAGCGGAGAAAAAAGGGTAGATGCAGGAGATGTTAGGGAGAAACGTATCAATTAATCATTTATATTGAGATAAAACTTCTTCTGGTTCTAAGACCAGCCTGTGTATCTGCGGAGCTATCACCAACTACTCTCTCTTTAAGCTTAAGTTGATATCTCTTTAAATCGAGAGAATAAGCCTTTATTTATCAGCCACAGGAAAACAACAAAAAGAGGCAGTTTCCTTTGTCTGTTGATGCTGCTTCTCTTTCTTGTAGGCAGAAGACCTATTCTAACTAAGCTGATTGAAAACCAGGGGCCATGTGTTACACATGAATAGTAAACAGGTGCCCAGCTCCTGTGGACACGTCAGCGTTGTGTTCGAATTGTAGTCTGCCGTGAAGACAGCGTAACTGACAAAAAAGGAGGAAAGGAGAAAAAGAGGAATTATTGCTGCTTAACACCGTTCAAAGACCCGTGCTGACACCAGCCACATGTCACGGCGGAGTAAAACTGCATCGTGGGAAACAGGAAATAAAAGCGTTTCCTGCTCTGCTTTACTCTGGCGAAAGGCAAGGCCCTGGTGGGAGGAGCACAGGCCTGGCTGCAATTCCAGTCCCAGGACTCCCTCAGGGTCCCCAGCCGTGACGTGGACCCGATTTGCGGTGTTGTTTGAAAACGCAAATTCAGTGGGTTTCTAAGCCGAGAGCAGAAAGGGCCGGCCAGACTCAAAAGCTCAGCAGAGGGAGTCGTGGTTTGCTGCCTGGAGGCGGGAGGGGCTCTTCTCCGTGTCCTGAAGTATCCGAGACGCTCAGCATGCACGCAATTTCTGGAACCATCCTCCTGTGCCCAGGGAGACGCAGCATGAAACCCAGCCCTAACTCTCTGTCCCCCGACAAAGACAGCTTTCCACTCTGAACAAAGCAGCAACACAATCCAGGCAACACTGGAGTAAACGCACCTGCACCTCGTAAACTCACCTTGACTGCTGCACCAGCCGCGGAATCTCAGCTCCGCAGTGAGGTCCCCCTCACGGCAGGAAGGCCATGGTCCGGTCAGTCCTCCTGGGAGCACGATGGAGCCACCTGACGGGCAACGCCAGGAGCACTGAGGGTCTGGCGACGAGCACGTTGGAGAACACATAAAACGACGGAAGTGTCTATCCTGACCGCCTTCCAAAGCCATGGCCGAGGAGAGGCCGGGCTCCTTGCGGCCATCAGACGCGATGACTGTTCAGGGTGCAGTTGTGTTCCAGGCCCCTGTTGGTCGGTTTTCTCCCAGGGTCTGTGGCTCCCCCGCCCAAAGACAGCATTACCACTGTGATGTCCGAGCCCAGTGCACTCCAGATGTCCCCCAGTGACATTCTGCTCAGCAGACATTTGCCGAGCACCTGCTACGGTCAGGGACCAGAGGCCAGGTCAGTCCCACAGACACGAGGACTGGTGACCACACCCTTGGTCTGGGGCACCAGGAGCTGCCTGGCCGTGTTCTAACCCGCCCCGCACTCCCGCCAGGTGTGCACTGTTTTCTCAACACTCAGATGAGGAAATGGAAGCTCTGAATGGTCAAACTAGGAGCCAACGCCAATGAAGCAGCCACCTCCGACTTGAGCCCACCCGGCTGCTGCCTGACGGCGGTTTCCCTGCGCAGGCGTCCTGCCTTCCTCACGGGAGAGACGGGTCTCACTGGTCCCTCTGCTCATCGCCGACGATGCCGGAGCACCCTCTATGTCTGACTGTGAAATGCGGTCATTGCAGAGGGGCAGCGTGAGGACTCAGATTCCCTCAGGAACACAGGAGGGCGGCAGTCAGAGCCCAGGGCTCCGGCAGGTGGAGAGAAGGACCCGGTGTGGGTCCCAGCCCACCCCCAGGCTGCAGGACCTTCGAGAGCAATTCCACCCCTTTCCACATGTTCCTGGCCGATTAAAACAGGACAGTCACCTGGAGAGATCCCACCCCCTTTTGGGATTCTCTGAATCTGTCACTACTGCTACAGAGAGAGGGAGATTAACCATCATGCTGGGGGAGGGCCCGGGAGCAAACAGCGGGGCCAGCCCTCTCCTCCCAAGACACCTCGAGGGTAGCGCCACTCTGGCCTTTGCCCTTGCGCTCAGGTCAGGGGACATCGAGGACACGTAGAGGCATAGGCGGAGGGAAGGCCCACGATGGAAGCCGGCGCCGTCTTCGCCACGCGCTGCCTGAAGCCGCACCTCCCACCCTGGGCCTGTCCTGCCAGCCACTGGGTCCTTTTGCCTGCAGCCTCTGCCGGCTCGGAACCCACATGAACGTGCTTGTGTGGAGCTAGACTAATGGTGTCGGGTAAAGTTTCACGAGGCTTCACCAGGAGCTTTCCAGAGTCTGGACACACATCTCCTGCATGCGCCCATCCCCTCACTGTGCACTGTCCCGGGAAGTACCAGGAGGACAGGGGGAATTGGGGGGAAACCCAGCCTTTCCCTGTCTGACTCTCACCCCAAGCCCCCACCTGCTGCCTTGCTGAGCCCCAGACACAGTGGGGTCCTCAGCGCCTGCCTGGCACCATGGTCGGGTTGGGATGGCAGTGTGGTGAGCCGAGGGTCCCACCGTGCTTTTCTGTAACAGCCGCGACCACTGTCCTTCATACTAACAATTAAAATCAGTTGTAAAGGCACATATCCCTGTTCAAGAACAACAGCACTCGAACTTTGAAATCTGAGGATGGGGAGGTTTCATGAGTGTACTGTCTGGATTCCCTAGGGACAATGCCTCCAGGTGGAAGCTGTCCTCACTACAATGCCCCCCTTTGCTGTCAGCCTGCTTCTCTCCCCAGCTTGGGTCCCCACATTCTGGCCCTCCAGCCCCTCCCAGTTCCATAGAGCAAAGCGGTTCTCCCCGGCCTGTACGGACCTCCTGGAAGACAGTGTCCTGGTTGCTCCCTCCCCACACAGACTCTGGCGTGGCCCAGCCCCAGAGCCTCTGCACTGCGTGCGCACTTCCCAGCCACCACATCAAGGCAGGGCCTCCGCAGACCTGCCCTGCGCGACTGACATCTCACCCGCGGTGGTCCCGTAATTGCATCATCACAGGGTCTGCACGGACGGGTGATCCTTCTGCCACCACGTCTGCTGGGCTAGAAATTACTGCGCCCTCCTCTTTCACTCCCAGGGCCATGCTGACCCTCTGGCTGGTGGGGATAATGAGCACTGCCTTGCTCGCACGTGGGGCGGAGGCTGCTGGGCCCATTGGAATTGCAATGCGGTGGGTTCCCGCAGCGTAGAGTCCTCCTGCCCATCCCTTCCTAACCACCCTCTCCTGGCACACACACACACACACACACACACGCCCCACGGACTGAAAAAGAAGTCACTGAAGCCAGATGGATGTAATAAATGAGTGACAGAGTGGCATCAGTACGTAATAATCCCGTGAACATGAGAATATGATGCTAAAAGGAAGAGAGGAAAGGGCAGACCTTACTGATCGCTTAGCGGTGTCCAGGCAAGTGACAGTGTATGACGCTAATTGTCACAGCAACCTTCATTTCCCAGATTGGGAAGCAGAGGCTAAGAATTTGAGTGGTTTGTCCACGACAGAAGCTGGTGGGTAAACCAGTGTTCTGAGCCCACGTCATGTGACTCCCACACCCGGGTGTGTTAGCTGCACCTGCTCCGCGAAATTCTCTGCTGAAGCGGGGCTTGGCCCCAAGGCGTGAGGGCAGGACTGACCAGTAGAGCAGTTTCCCAAGGGTACCGCGGTGCCTCGAAGCTCAGTAAGATGCAGGTAGGTTGTGCAAGGCACTGACTGCCCAGGGTCAGGCAACAGGGCTTTGGGTCTATGCCCTGGAACTGAACCCACACTTTCTTCACAATTTTTAATGGCAGTGGCTTTTCATCTGCACCTTTTAGTCATTTCAAAGTATTCCTATTTTCAGTCTTTTTAGGGCCTTGTTGAACCATGAATATGCTCCGACCATAAATCGGGAGAGCATGCTTCATGTTAACGGTGAGCACATTTCTCGTTGCTTTCAGGTCTAACTGATCTCATTAGTTCATTCTCAAGCAGTCTTTGAAGAGCATTTGGCATTGCTTTTTGATAACTGAAAATTCACTTAGAGTATGTCTACTGCCTTGTTTTGACTACTTACATGGTCTTGCTCTAGCTGAGATCTTGTATGTAGCTGGTATTGGGAGAATCTTCCCATGGAGAACAACATAAAAAGCCAAATAATTTTTAAACTGTGGAAATACGGGAAACATGGAGAACTGAATCCAATTTCCTGCATGCAATTTCCTCTTCAAGCATTTGACCCACTTTTAAACTGAGCGTGTACAGTGCAATTGGCCAAGAAACAAACAAAAAGGGTCTGCTAAGAAGCTAAGAGTTTCTGTAGAAGTTTCAGAAACGCCATGGAGCTGGATAGACGAAAATGAGGGTGTACGTCCCACTAAGGTGGAGACAGAGTCTGATGGATACTCTGAGCTTTGATTGAGATACATAAAAATCTACACTCTTGTAATAGAACACACGAGGCATAAATACATACAATGCATGAGACACTGGAAAGCTGTCTAACACACAGGTTCTTGGAAACTCAGAAAGATAGGAGAGGAAGCTTAGAGTAGATGCAGTATTTGAAGGCATACTGGCCAAACATTTTTCCAAAACACATGAGACATGGATCTACAAATTAAAAAAGGTATATGAACTCCCTGCAAGATTAAAAAAAAAAACACCAAGCACAATTTAAAAACACAAATATTAATTTCCTATTGCTGTGTAAGAAACCACCACAACCTTAGAGGCATAAACATCACAGACTGTCATCTCACAGTTCTGCAGGACAGAAGCCAGGCAGGCTCAGGGGCTCTGTGTCCCGTGCTCACGAGTCTCTAATCGTGAGCACGGGACAACCCCAACCCCAAGGTTGGGGTTCTCATCTGAAGCGTGGGGTCCTCGAAAGCTCTTCTAGGGTGTTGACAGAATTGAGTCCCTCACAGTAGTGTGGCTGAGGTCCCATTTTCTCCCCAGCTGCTAGCAGAGTACCACTCTGAGCCGCCAATCCACAAGCAGTTCCCACCACGGCTGTCTGTGTTCTTCCTCCAAGGCCAGTGCGGAAAACTCTCTGCCTTTAAAAACATCACCTGTTGGGCCAGACCCAAGGCG
>CAUYRT010102565.1:0-99751 GCA_963574885.1 Lepilemur ruficaudatus | reverse complement strand
AAATAGAGTTTTCTTGGCAAAAGTTTACATATTATGAATAGTCTATATTCTACACTTTGAATAATTCAACAAAGACCATGAATTTGAAGACTGAAAAGGCATGCAAGGAAAAACACATCCTAATTCTTTTTTTTTTTTTTTGAGACAGAGTCTCACTCTGTTGCCCAGGCTGTAGAGTGCCATGGCATCAGCCTAGCTCACAGCAACCTCAAACTCCTGGGCTCAAGTGATCCTTCTGCCTCAGCCTCCCGAGTAGCTGTGACTACAGGCATGCGCCACCATGCCTGGCTAATTCTTTACATATATTTTTAGTTGTCCAATTAATTTCTTTCTATTTATAGTAGAGACCGGGTCTTGCTCTTGCTCAGGCTGGTCTTGAACTCCTGACCTTGAGCTATCCACCCGTCTCGGCCTCCCAGAGTGCTAGGATTACAGGCGTGAGCCACTGCGCCCGGCAGAAGTGAGTGTCTTTTAAGTACAATTATAGCTGAAGTAATCACAGAGGCATGAAAATCACAACCCAGAAAAAAAGATACAAATATGACTACATTATTTTAAAAATAAATTATATTTGTAAAACATAATTGTTTGAATATTAAAAGAATTATAAATTTATAGGGAAAAGGAGAATCTGCTAAATAGAAAAAATAAGAAAATGCCATTACTAGGCATTTCACAGAAGAGAAAATATGAATGCACAGTGTTTGAAAGATGGTCAATCCCTCTAATAAGCAGAGAAATAAAAAGGAAAACCCAAATTAAATGTTATTGTACACATATTGGATATGCAAAAGAAATTCCTGACAAATCAAATATTATTAAGAATGCAGAGAAAAAGAAACTTATATACTTCTGGGGGATATATTGATACAACTCTGGAAAACTACTTGGAATTATCTAGTTAAGTTGATGCAGTAGTATTGCACTGTTTTAATTTAAGCAATCTGGAAATGTGAATCTCTGAATTCACTTCTTTGCATGATTTCATGTTCATGTTTTCCACTTGTGAAGTTTATGTCCTTTGGTTAGAGTCTGTGAAGGGTCAGGCTCAGTGGTATAAGTTAGTTCTAGTTTTTCCTCATTTTTGCTTCACTCCTCCATCCAGCCTGCTTCTCTTTCTCTGCCAGCCTTGCACCCAACAAGCTTCCTGTGTTATTGTGATACGAGGAGAAATATTACATATTTGGTTTCTGTTCTTGGTTCCTGGCACACAGCTCCTTAGAATCTCCAAGGGATAAGTGCCTCTTTGTATGAAATAATCAATGGCTAGGGGCTCCTTGGATAATCTAGGGAAATGGGCTAGTTGCCAGGAGAAACAATCATGTTATTAGAGGCTTGGAACTTTCAGTGCCACCCCTCAACCTCCCAGAGGGAAGAGGGGCTGAAGGTCGATTTGATCACCAATGGCCAATGATTTAATCAATCAATCATGCCTACTTAATGAAGCCTCCATTAAAAAACAGATTTGGAGAGCTTCCAGATTGCTGAACACATGGAGGTTCCTAGAGGGTGATATATCCAGAGAAGGCAAGAAAGATCAGTGCCCTGTACATCTCTTCCATCTGGATCTTCTGTAATATTCTTTAAATTAAATGAGTAAACCTGTTTCCCCAAGTTCTGTGAGCTGCTCTAGCAAATTAATCAAATCCAAGTATAGAGTGATAGGAATCTGATTTATAGCAAATTTGTCAGAAGCACAGGTAAAACAACCTGAGGCTTGCCATTGGCATCAGAAGTGGGGGTCAGTCTTGTGGGACTGAGCTATTAACCTTTGGGATCTGATGCTGTCTCCAAGTAGAGAGTGTCAACAATTGAGTTAAATTGTAGGATGCCCAGCTGGTGTCCATGGAGAAGCAATTGGTTGGTGTATGGGAGAAAACACTCACCCATCAAGTGACAGTGTTGAGTAACTGTATGAGAGTAGGAAAAAACACTTTGGTATCTTTCCTATGTCTAATACTTTCATTGACTTCTATACCAAAGCCTTCTGCGATTCCACTTGCAGGAAGCTGGACATGCCTAGCTTCTCGCAAGCTTCACGTTTTTTAACCATATCAAAAGTGGTAACTTTTCTCTGAACCTTTCCAGATATTTCTACAGCACTTCCTATATTTTAAAAGTCCTTTGATAAAATCTATATTCCATAATACTAGTATTTTTGCTACCCTGATTGAATACAAAGCGATACACAATTTTTTGATTCTTTAAATCCATTTTAAAGTATATATTCTGAACTATCTCTTGTTCCTATACATCAGGAAATGAAGAATTTTTTGTGTGTGTTTTGGAATTCTAATGTAGCATATCTGTAATAAGACTGAATTCAACATGAATACTTATCAAATATAAAATAGGTAATAATGATATAGTTTCTTATAAAAAATGAACATATTATAGCTTCCATATCAACATGGTCAAATCTCAGGAAACAATATTGACAAAGTCATAGAAAAAAATATTTACTGGTTTAACTTATAAAATGCAAATTATCTTTCAAATTTAAGTTATACTTTGTTTTGACTGTACCCATGTAGCCAGTAAAATAAAGAAAAGAGGAGGAATGATAATCACTAAATTCAGGGTTGCAGTTACCTCTTGAGAAGACAGAATACAGTGGGCATTGGGAGAAACTAGAAAGCAAGTATCACGGATTGAATTGTGTCCCCGCCAAATTCATACGTGGAGGTCCTAACCTCCAGTACCTCAGAATGTAATTTTATTTGTAGACAGCATCTTTACAGAGGTAAAGTGAGATCTTCAGGATGAGCTCTAAACAAGGTGACTGGCCTCCACAAAAAGGTGAAATTTGGACACGTTGACATGCACAGAGGGAAAACAGTGTAAAGACAGGGCAAAGAGAGCCATCCATACTCCAAGGAAGAAGGCCTGGAATGTATTCTTCCCTCACAGCCTTCAGAAAGAGCCAATCCTGCTCACACTTTGATCTCAGACTTCTAGTCTCCAGAATTGTAAGATGATAAATTTCTTGTGTTTAAGCCACCCACTTCGTGGTATTTTGTTATGGCAGCCCTAGCAAACTAACGCAGTAGGTAAGTGGTGTTCATTTTGTTATTATTCTTGTTATCTTACTTTTGTATTATCCATACTTTTGTAACTAGTTCATATTTAATAAAAGTTGAAAAATGTTTAGAAGAGAAATGTGATGGTTCATGTTCAACCTGACTGAGCCATGGAGTGCTCAGATATTTGGCTAAATATTATTCTGGGTGTGTCTGTATTTCCGGATGAGATCAACATTGGAATCAGCAGACTTAAGGAAGCAGATCACACTTCTCAGTGTTGTTGGGCCTCATGCATCCCTTGAATGCCTGAATAGAGAATAAAAAACAAAACTAACAGAATTTGTTCTCTCTGCCTTACTGTCTTTGAGCTGGGACATCAGTCTTTCTCTGCTTCTGGACTCAGACTTGGACTGGAACTATACCATAATCTTCCTTGAGTCTCTAGCTTGCTAACTAAAGATTTTGATACTTAGTTTCCATAACTACATGAACCCATAAGTCTGTTTTACTGGAGAACACAGATTGATACTGTACATCATGTAGGAGATATTGTATTAGGGTTAGGATGTTATATAGCCCTATGAAATCATAACTAGTGTTTATTGAGTGATTTAAAAATGTTGAATTAATATAGTCATCTCCACAAACCATCAATTTTAATCTGAGACTAATAGTAGCTCTAATTTATTGCGTGTATTCTAGGTATATTAGACATTGTTCATTTTACTTAATTCTTACAACTATGTGACACAGATGTTTAATTGTATTTTATAGATAAAGAAATTAAGGGCTAGAACAATATTTTAATCCCATAGAACAATTACAGAGATCTGTACATGGTCCTTGGTACTGTTATGTGAGGACCAAAGCCAGGATACAGATTTTATCAAGCTTAAATCAATTATGTCCAGAGACCAGTATTAGTCACTAAAAGGCCAGAAGACTTGCCTTTAATTTCAATTTTCATTATTTCAAAAATGTATTCAATATAGAGATATTTTGGGATCACTTTTCTGTACCAAATACTGTGCTAACCTGTCTATAGAAAGAGCTATTAGGCATATGTAAGCATCAACTACCTCTGTGTATTCATTACTTTGAGGAGTTATGTTAATTATTAATAATCCTATATATTTTCTGTGAAATGGGAAACACTATTTTTAGCCCATCTCATGATTCTCGTGATAAGTAGCTATAAAAACAAGATAAAAATATTTAAGAAAAACATGAATTACTAGGGGGAAAAAACCCTCAATAGTCCCTAGAGTGCTGGGTTCATACTAGAACTAGGCATACCTGCTTAAAAGGCACTTTTTCATA
Source organism: Lepilemur ruficaudatus (assembly GCA_963574885.1). NCBI lineage: Eukaryota > Metazoa > Chordata > Mammalia > Primates > Lepilemuridae > Lepilemur > Lepilemur ruficaudatus. Next base: position 95,408 of record CAUYRT010102565.1, on the reverse strand, counting down.
ATTACAATTCTGTCTTTAAATTTAAAATAAATTGGTTAGCTTAAAACAAACCCAGCACTAAAACACTTTTTTTATCACAATGAATGTGTGTTTTTCCCCAAAGAAAGCTTGATAAAATTCATTTAATTGTGCAATCTTAACTTCCCATTATTGGATAACTGAAATTAGTAATGATAGGTGTTTAAATAAGCAAATTCCAATTACTATTAACATAAGCAATTCATTATCCCAAATGTAATCAATGTAGCTATTAAAGTACTGTAAACAGAATCATTATGAATGTGAATTACATTACTACACCATAAGCAGTATATCAGATTTACCTTTTTTGGCGAGATTTTTTGTACTTTGTGTATTTATGCACTACATATGCTCCATACATATATGTAAATCTGCCATTTGTGAACATTTACCTTTGTCACTTTTTTTTGCCTTTTCAAGTTTATCAACTAAAGCTAAAAGAACATTACAGATTTGCAAATAAGAAATGCCAGCAAAAATCTACTTTGAAACTGAAGTCTGTTGACTAAATACAGCTGGTAATGGCTTTTGAGTCTAATTTTAAGATCTATCTCATTTCTATAATTACTTTACTTTTTAAAAGAGGTATGACTTCGTTATGATGTTATTCATGTAGATGGAAGTGTCTTTAAGTGAAGTGTGGACTTAATTATGGTCTAAAGACAGACACTTCAGATATCCTTAATCTGCCAGTTGCGTAGGAGATGGTGGTGGTGGTGGCACACGTGTGCGTGTGTGTGTGTGTGTGCACGCACATGGGCAAGATGCAGAGAGGAAATAAAAGTTAAAACAGTGGCACCACTGATCAAACCCAGGGCTCCCCAAGTCAAACCCACAAGACCTCACACCACCAATTATGTGGGTTTAAAGAGTATTAGGATTAAACAGGCAACCGATAAATTTGAAGGTGCCAGTATTATTTCTATCTCACATAAAAAGCTGATTCTGTAAACTGTTTAAATATGATTTTTTCCAAAGCTGTTAAGTTTTTCCAGATAACAGCAAAACACTGAAGTTGTCCCAGATACCATATTTACTACTAGAGATAAGGAAAGACAACTTCATCTAAATGCTGAGTGGATATTATGGAAACAAATGATGTGAAATAATTTACCAATAAGTGATAGGGAGAGCAAGATGATTCTAAATCAGTTTATTTTTCTGAAGTCTTGGTGGTTAGAAAAGCAAGCAGGGAAATTGCTTAATTTTGTCCAACCTTCAATCTCTGTGACTACAATCTGCCTTTTGTTTGCACAAAATAATTTTGTTATACAATGATCAAACAAAATTCTATTCTGAAATGGACTTTTAAGCCAATGAAAAGCCAAATTTGGCAAAACAATGAATTTTGGCATCATTATGGGTAGAGCTGCTTTTCAGTATATTACCTATTTTTTTTAAACAATCACCTAATTTTCCCTTTCTCTTTTCCCCTCCAGACCACTACTGCCCAGAAGTTGAGACTTGGACTCTCAGGTAGGAGAGTAAAGCTTATGCCCATTCCCTTGAGGCAATGAGGTTGTAAACTGGTCCCTGCAACACCGCAACTGGCTGGAAGGAGGAAAAAGCTAGCCCAGGAGCAAATCCCTCTAAAGGACATTGAACTAGACTAATTACTACTGACTTGAAGTTCACTGTTTCAAATCCCCTCAGTTTACCCAAGTCCTCAAGTAAATTTTATTAAATGGCCAAGCCTGGAATCAGGAATCACTTTGGGGAAAATATAAAAGGTTCCCACACCTTCAAGTTGTAAAGTAGTTCAGCAGAAGCAGACTTGCTTAAAGAGTAGGGTTGGCAAAAGGAGAACACAGGAAAAATAGGGCAATGGTCTATTGCCCTACTAGTCAGCTGAGATAACAAGTAACTAGAACAGATTTATGAAATATATAAGCATTCCTGATGGAGTCTCAGAGAAATCTATAGAAGAAACTCTATAAAATAGTCATTTCTTATAGCCAAGTACAGGACTTAACAGCTCAATGATTTGTTTTCCTTTATTTTGGTGTCATCGACTGTAAATCATTATTACATCCAGGTTTGTGATTCAACACAACCATATAGCACAAGATACAGTTTCAAAGTTTCCTTGTCCTAAGGCATAAATGGTACTAGAGTTGCTATAGGCTGAAACTTGAAGCAATCGTTACTTAATATTTCATTCTGAAAAGGAATTAATGCATGTCATGGCTCCTACTGATGTTCTAAGGCTGATACGGGGATAACTTTTCGAATGTAATGATTTAGTGAAGAGGCCAACATGTTTAGTCTATCGAATTTGAAACCTAAGTTTGAGATTACCAATACTTAACGTAGAAGTCGATATCATGCACATGTAGTCTTATCTGTTCTAACTTGCTTTATGGTCCATTAATATTCATAATATTTTCAAGTTATTTTAAATTAGCATACTCCATAATTTGAATTACATTGGGTTTTGACTATAGCAGCTGAGCCTTCCTATGTCTATTAACATTTCATTTATTTTTAATTAAAAATGAAGGAGAAAATAACCAAATAAAACCAACATAGTACTGTCTCATATTGGAATTGGGTCTGCTAAGTAAGGACTCATCATCTGGTCCTACCTAGTGGGAACAAGATTAAGTGGAGCTCAGAGACGATCCAGTTTCCGTTACCTTTCATCACAGATGGACAGCTAGAACATCTTTAAGCCTAAAATAGTAATTATCAAAAGAGTGTTGATACCAACATTCAGCTCAAGTGAATGTAAATAAATGAGTACACAGGAATTCAAAATGGCTTGACAACTGGGTTAATTTTCTCTCGTGGTTATAAATGCTTTGCACAGCAGTGAATGCCGGCTACAGGGCTTAACAAAATTAGTGGGGAGAAGAACTTTCAAATGCGAGATTGCATTTTCTTCCTAAGGACACAAAATGAGAACTGCCAGACACACACAAAGAAGTAAAAGTGGAGAATGGGAAATGGGAAAGGGAACTAGTTAGACATTATGTATTAAGCTTTAAAACTATACTCTAAGGCATCATCTCTTACATAAATGGGAAATCAGGCTGAGGTTAAAAAACTTGACTAAAATCATTTACATATTAAATAGCAGAGTGCTGAGTTCAAACCTACATCATTCCACAAAAGGACCCATTCATTTCCACTGCCCCATCGTGCCTTATGTTTAGGATATCTCTTCCAAACATCCCCCCAAATCCACTCTTTCAACTATCACTTTGTTATATCCTTTTGTTTCGTTTTGTGAAATTCAATGAAAACAGAATTTAATTTTATATCCTGGCTGTGTTCAGATTCGATCACACATAAAAAGGGAACTCCTGGTAATACACTATGGTTTTTCATAAACTGAAATAGTATTAAGAATGAGTTGTAGTTAGAGGAATCACTCAGCTTATTAATTCTGTTAACATAACCTAAAAAGACAAAAACAAGCTGATTTTACTTTACGGCGCACCTGGCTTCCTGCTGCATTTTTTTAAAAAAAAGCATTGCTGTGAAGCAAGAGGAGAAATTCTGTATCTCGAAGGAGAGTGAGTGGATTTTCCTTTAAGAGAGGCAATTACATTACATTTCCTGTCTAGCCCAACTCTTTGTTGTTCACCAGGACTAAAATAATGGATTCATCTGCCCTAAAGGTAGACATTATTAGTTGCTCACTTGTATCAAGGAAAGTTTGCCTCATTAACAGAAGGCTCCCCCATGCTGTGGCTAGTCATGGCTATGCATTAAGCAGAAAACTTCATTAAATCAGCACTTCAATGTTCTCCTGTTCTCTTTTTACCTTTACATTCAGAATTTATAAAATGAGCTTGTTCAACTTCCTCACCTTTGAGCAATTTGCACAATTGATTAGCTCATTGAATGCCTTCCAATTCATGTGTATATCTTTTCTTTGTAAATATACCCAAGTCTACAGAAGAATCACATGCCTAATATTACATAATTGTACATTTATCGTGGGTACAGAAGCCGCATATTGATTATTACCAGTGCTTTAAAAGAGATGTCTTTTGAGCAGTTTCAAGTTTCTCAAGCTATAGTTGAGTCACAGCATCAATGTATGCCTCAAGATATGCTGAGCCTTATCTAAACTGTTTTATTTTATAAGCAGCATTACCTTATCCATAAAGGATAAAACAACCTTGGAAATATTTTAGAAATAATATAGGTACAGAATTTTCTGATCTTTGCACTAGATGTTTGACTTGAAATCTGGCCTCTGTTCTTCTAAACCATGATTATTTGGCTATTTGGGCTAATTCTGTAAATAATACACAGTACAAATTCCAGTAAGAGTTAGACTGACCCCAGTCTTGCATGGACTCTAATTAAAAAAGCAATGTTTCTGGATATGATTTCATGGATTAATTTACTGAATAATATAAGCAATTATCTCAGCCATTCACTAAATCTTTTTGCTAAGGTGTTTTACAACGCTTTTTCTGGTTTTGATTTTGAGATTTTTGTGGAGTGAAAACTAGATAAAGAAATTATTATATATAGATGTGCAGGCTGTTAGCGATAGTCAGCTGAATGTGCTTGTTAAAAAAAATTCAGCTCAAGGACCAAAGTCAATAACGATGCACATACTGCCTTGGAATTGTACGCAAGTTCTGACTGTGCATCTTGTTGACTGTAGTGTCTTAGGGGCCATTTAATTGCCCATTCTGGACTCCAGTACCCTCATCGTCATAAAAAGATTATAATTTCGTCCCTCTTAATTGTACACTAGTTCTGACTTTGTTTCTTGTTAACCGTAGCGTGTGGGCCATCTAACTATTACTGGAATTCACCTTCCTCATTCCATAAGAAGATTATAATGCTGTCCATTTCATAGAATTATACAATAGGATTAAATGAATTAAGTTAGTTGATATTTGCCCAAAGTATAAAACATCATGCGATTAGCTACTTTCATTACTATAAATATACACTTTTGTTGTCATCTCCATAAAATATCCAAATTTTGAGCTGATTTTTATTCCTAAATATCTATTTTCTATAATTTTTATTAAAAGTCATCTTGTCATCTCAAGTTTTCTATTCCCCCTTTGCTTATCACACCTGTGGTCTTTTGGTTTGTCGATTCGAAAAACATGTACTTACCTTTATTCACTAGGTCATACTGTCACTTTTTAAAAAGTGTTATTTTATTTTCCTGTTCATAGTTGATGCATCTATTACAATGTTATAACTCCTCTCCACAAAGTTAAATTTCTCTTCACCCCCTCCCAAGAGTGCTACTCAAAGGATGTGATAAATCTGTAGAACAATTCATGTTTCCATTGGAATCTTGATAATTTTCCCAGTCACAGAAGCCAGGTGCCCCTGTAATGTACACGTGGATAGTGCATGCACAAGGGCATGCATGTATATGGATGTGAGTATGCAAAAACCTATGAATAAATTGGAGAGAAAATAGATTTATAAGCTGAGGACAGGGAGCAGCAGTTTGGTAGAAACAGTGACAACAGAGCCTGCAATATGCTTATCTTGCTGGAGACCCACAAGCAAGTGGCAGCTGTGGAGCTGCTCCCTTTTTAAAAAAGATAAACTTAGCGAATTACTAAATTTCTATCTACTTAGAAAAAAAGTCAAGTGGAGAAATACTCAGCTTTTTTCCTTCTTATTTGTTTACATTTGTGAACATCTGAGGAAAAAATGGCATTGATTAAAGACACGACAGGCATCACCTTTTTCATTGACGTGCGTACACTTCTTAATGTGGCCTGCAGAAGTACCAAAATGGCTTTCCCTAGATTCGTGTGCACACCTTGGCCTAGGCCTGCCGAAATTAGACTTGATTCTAGTTCTTCAATTAAAGTTAGAAGAAGCAGAATGAAGATAATTTGAAAATGAGTGTTACAAGGACCAACATTTTCCAGAAGAAAGTACCACAGTATTTCTACCATGTGATGAAAGATAGGACTAAGCTATATAGAGGACAGTCGATGCTTATAAAAACATTGACCATTCTTTAAGTGTCTATTTCCACTTCAACAGCTTCATTGAGGTATAACTGATGTACAAAGAACTGCACATAGTTAATGAGCACAATTTGATGAGTTTGGACATATGCAAACATCTGTAACCATCGCCACAATCTAGGCAACAGACATAACCAACAGCTCCCAAAGTTTCCTTGTGCCCCCTTTATCCCCAAGTTTGTTTCACTCCCCTCAACTCCAGAAGCATATGTCCAACTGACCACTCAAGGCCTCCACTTAGATTTCTAACATGTATCTACCTTGAAGTTAACATGTACGCAGACTGAGCACTTAATCTCCACTACCCCCCAGCTCCCACCACAGTCTCAAATACGCTCTTCCCCTCAGTCTTTTCATCTCAATGAAAGCTAACTCCAATCTAGATACCTAGTTCAAAAAATGGATTTTTTTTTCATATTCCACATGTAATTTGTCAGTGCATCTTGTTGTCTTTATTTTCAAATGACATTCAAAATCCAACAACCAACACCTCTGTTGTTGCCACCCTGCTTGCCCCTCACATTTCTCATCTGATATATTTCAGCATCCTTCTAACTGGTCATGGTTACCTCCCTGTATATTGTTCTCAACACAGTCATCAGAAGGGAACTAATGTACTACTCTTTTTGCTCAAAGCTCTGAAGTCTTCTCATTTCACTTATAAGCCAAAGGCCTATCTGAATGCCGTACATAACCTGGCTCTTCGACCTCATCTCCTGCCCCTCATTCCTTTCTTGTTCTAACTACACTGTCTCAACACCAGCTGCATTTCTGCCTCAGGACCTTTGCACTTGTTGTTCCCACTGCCTGGAACACTTTTCTTCCAAATATCAATAAGTCTTATTCTCTCACCTCTCTAGTCTTTACTCAGAAGTTCCTTTTTTAGTGAAGCAATTGCTAGCCATGCTATGAAATACAAACACTGCAAGGAAGCCCTTCCTTCCATAACTCTTATTACCATTTAACTTACAATTTATTAATGTTATTCATTGTTTATCTCCTCTTACTAGAATTGTTGCATTTATTACTAGAATGTAAGACATGGTGAAGACACGGATGGTGTTGTTTTATTTCTTGTTGTATCACAGAATCTAGACTTTTACCTGGTGAAAGGTCATTTTAAAAGTATGTCTATAGAAAATGCACAAAACAGTTATATGGTTGTTTCTTTATGTGATTCTTAATATACTGGGAAAATTTATTTTAAAATGAATTAAAGGAATGACGTTCAAGTAAGTAGTTAGAGGAAAATGAATTTTAAATTGCATTTAAAGAATGTGTTGAGATTAGGAATTAGAGTATTAGGTCATGATAGAGAGTTTTTTGCTTATAAGGCTGTGGGGAACAGAAAGAGGAATAAATGGATATGATGTGGCTTTGAATCAAAATGGAATCTTATTCTGATTTCCTCTAGAAGTATCTGTGACTCATAAACTCTCCAGTATCCTTTGAGTTACCTAGGAAAGAATTTAGTTCCCCTGTCCTATGAGGTTATATACCATGTGACTTTATGTAGGATTCCAAATATCATAAAAATAGGATTTATCTAGAGTTTATGAGTTACTACATCTATTTCAATTTAAAAATTAACCCTAGTCAGCATTGGAAGACAAATTCAAAGTGGATAATTTATAACTTAGTAGCTCTTACTAACATTTTTACTTATATTTTTACATCCATTCTCACAGATTTCACACCTTATAAATTAAAATAAATAACCCTTAATTCAAATTTGTTACCAGTGTCAATTTCTAGAATGAGTATTCTCAAGATATATTGACCATTTGCTTTGAAAAAATGTTTGGAATGGATTTGATGATTATATAATTTCTAAAATTATAAATGGCTGCTCGGATAATTTGAGTTTACATCATGGAAACATTAGAGTCAAGTTAGGAAATATATATCCTTAGATAATACAAGCTTTTGTTACAAATTTAGTTTTTCTATACCTGTGGAAATATAGTTTGTCTTCTATGTGATCTTTGTATCTGTTACAAAGCTATGACCTATCTGATGACAGAAACATCTGGGTAAAATTCAATATCTGAATATCTGTAATTTGCTCCAAATTCAATCTCTAGCCAAGTATTAATCTGTCAAGCTCTTTAGTATCCACTTTTTTTTAAAAAAAAAAAAATCTCTTTTCTACGTTAAATTTATAATTTAAAGATTTATTGTATTCCTAGTTTTATTTATCTAGTGGAGCCTCTTATTCAAATATTTTTATCTAAGGCATTTATCTTTTCCCTGAATCCATTTTTATATCAGCAAAGAATATTTAGAGGTAAGTGAACATATGGTTGTAAGAATAATGTATGTTACGAACAGTGATGAGTTTGGGGTGGAGATGGGCTAAGCTTGAGAAAGTTCAGAATCTGTTAATGAGTTCATAGCTATAAAGCATTGAGCACAGAGCCTAGCGAATAGAAAACATTCTCTAAGTATTAGATCTGCTGACACACTGACTGCTAAATTCTGGCCGTGTAGAACAGGGACCAGGGTGTTTCACTTCATTAGATTTCCAGATACAAATATAAAAATAATTTCCAATGTTTTCCCATTGAAACTTTTGGGAAAATTTCCCAAATGCTGAGAATATGCAAACGTGAGCTCAGATGTTCAAAGCCTACTTTGTCTGTGATTTTAAAATAAAGTTATTATATTAAAATAAAAGGCTACAGAAGAAAACCATCTCAGACACTGTTGAGGAAAGGGATGTGGTAAATTTGACATGATTCTTAATAATTTGGTTAATGTAGACATTCCTATTTGATGGATTTTAATTATTAAACTACTGGTTACACTATGCTATTTTTAGCATAGTTACACTATGGTTACACTATGCGAGGTTACACTATGCTATATTTTAAACTTTTGTAACAAATAGTCCAGACAATAATCTGGTGTTTATGCTTAAGTCTTAAAATTTCTGTCTAAACTAGTGCAGCAGGTAAATAAAGAAAGAATATACAAATGTCATGAATGGCTGTACAGCGTTATAGAATTGTATTTGTGACCTCTTGACATCAACTAACAGGTAACATAGGATATTCCACACCTAGAGATTACAATAATAGCCCCAGAACCTCCACTAAATAGCTGTTACCTAATCTCTGGACTTTAATGTTCTCATCCACAAATTCAGAAATATTGAATAGAATGATTCATTCAGGCAACACATTTATTTAATGGCTGTCTTGTGTCAGACATTGTGCTATCTGCTGAGGGTAGATGATATTGGGGTTTAGAGTCTAGTGCAAACACAGACATGCAAACAAAATCATTTAATTTGGTAAAATGATGGCTGAAAGCCAGGCAAGTTAAAAAGGTCTATAGATAGAGCAACAGGGGGTTGCTGAGGACAGCATTTCTGTAGAGTTGAGCATGAATGGTTTATCAAGCAAGCAGAACAAAGCAAAGAAAAAAGGAAGAGAGGGAGGGAGGGTGGACAGAAGGAAAGGGGGAAGGAAGAAAGAGGAAGGCAGAGAGAGAGGGAAGGAAGGAGATGGGGGAAGAAAGGAAAAATGGAAAAAGGTCCATACTTCTAGAAAGAACATGATGTGCAAAATATATTGTAGGTATGCAAAGGCTGGTTCTATCTGAGAAACTTCCAGTGGGAAAGGATGAATTATGAGGAGCATCAGAAAGCAGTGCTGCCCAGGAAGAAAGGACACAGGCCTGATTTGTCTTCTATTAATAACATATTTAGAGTTCTTATAATTCATTTAAACAATGGAAGTCTGAAGAATTTTGAGGAAGGAGATCACAAGGTGATATTTGCAAACTCTAAAAATTTCTGTGATAGAAATGTGGGAAATATATTAGAGGGTAATGAGATTCAAAGCTCAGAGAAACCAGAGAGAAGATTAGTATGGAGATCCAAATGATAGGCAGCAAGGGGCAAACTAGTAAGAACTGATTTCTTTTTTAGTACTTGCTATTTACTATTTTGCATGTGTTAAAATAACTCATTTATTAAAAAAATGCTTTAAAAAGTTGTCATTGATAATGTCATTGTCATTTTACAAATGAGAAAACTGGGGTAGCTAGGTTAAATAACACAGTACGGCTAGGATATGGACCTAGGCACTTTGACAGCTAAATCTGTATTCAGATCCACTGGCCTTTACTATACCTTAAAGACAACACTATAATGATACAGAGCAGTAATAAAGAAGATAAGAGGAAAAAGTGATTGTTCATTAGGTATTCTTTAGGAATATATTCACTAGATTATGGAGACTAACTCCCAGATTTCTGGCTTGAGGTGGTGCCATTGAAAAAGTTATATATTACAATAAAAGCTATTCTTGGTAGAAGAAAGTGAGACCAGGTTTGGATATACATTTCAGGTATGTTAGGCAAATATTTAGCAAGCATTTACCAGGTTCAGGAGACTCCACTAATTCTTTTTTTTTTTTTTGAGACAGAGTCTCACTTTGTTGCCCGGGCTAGAGTGCCATGGCGTAAGCCTAGCTCACAGCAACCTCAAACTCCTGGGCTGAAGCGATCCTTCTGCCTCAGCCTCCCAAGTAGCTGGGACTACAGGCATGTGCCACCATGCCCGGCCAATTTTTTCTATATATTTTTAGTTGGTCAATTAATTTCTATTTTCAGTAGAGATGGGGTCTCACTCTTGCTCAGGCTGGTCTCAAACTCCTGACCTTGAGCAATTCTCCCGCCTTGGCCTCCCAGAGTGCTAGGATTACAGGCGTGAGCCACCGCACCCATCCTATTTCTAAATTTTTACCTTGCATTTGACCTGAGGATTGGGGAAGGTACAGGGTATAAAGATTTTTTTTTTTTTGAGACAGAGTCTTGCTCTGTCATCTGGGCTAGGGTGCTGTGGCATCACCCTAGCTCACAGCAACCTCAAAATCCTTGGCTCAAGTGATCCTCCTGCCTCAGCCTCCTAAGTAGCTGGGCCTACAGGTGCACACCACCATGCCCAGCTAAGTTTTCTATTTTTAGTAGGGATGGGGTCTCACTCTTGCTCAGGCTGGTCCAGAACTCCTGAGTTCAAGCGATTCTCCCACCTTGGCCTCCCAGAGGGCTAGGATTACAGGCCTGAGCCACTGCACCCAGCCTGTTTGTTTGTTTTGATTGAGAGTCTTGCTCTGTCACCCCAGCTAGAATGCAGTGGTGTCATCATAGCTTGCTGTAACCTCACACTCTTCGGCTGAAACAATCCTCCTGCCTCAGCCACCGAGTAGCTGGGACTATAGGCACATTTCGGCATGCCTGGCTAAATTTTCTTTTTTGGTAGAGGTGGGAGTCTCACTATGTTGTTCACTGGTCTCAAACTCCTGGCCTCAAGCAATCCTCCTGCCTTGGCCTCCCGAAGCACTAGGATTACAGGTATGAGCCACCGAGCCCAGCCAGGGTACAAAGTTTGAATGAGAACCCCAACATTTTTGCAAGCAAGTGGTGTATCACTGCTGTAAAATGAGTTTCTTGGTGGTTTGAAATCCATAAAGAAAGAAAGGCACAGTGAGTGTTAAGAAAGTCTACTAAGGATATTGGGGTGGCCTAAAACATGGGCAATGAAAGAGGTCACCCAAGGACTCTAACAGCTTGAGTAGAATCAGAGGTGACAGGTGGAGATCACTGAGTGGATGGATGGTAGAGAAATTCTCACCAGTGTCAATGAAGAATTCCAGTTCCCAATCTGCTGCCGTCAGTTTAACAGTAGGGTCTGGGGGATCCCCGACCCCATCAGTAGATGGGGTACAGTTCCACAGAAGGGGGAAAATGGATCTTCTGTGGGTCCTGGGGTCTAGGGAGATTGTTATATAAACTTTCCTTTCTCTTGCGTGCAGGGCGATTGTTTTTCCAATAGCTGGCTTTTCACAATATCTGCACATGTCTGCAGGCAAACAGGGAAGACTCCTTGGTTGGCTGGAAAGGGGAGTGGGTTTTGAGTTTCCTCCTGCGTCCTGCCTTTGTTTTTGTAGTTACTAAGTTTGCAAGGCAAACACAGTGCAGTTCGTTTTAATCCTTTTCCCCAGCAAGCTGTTTCCAAAGAATTGTACAACTGCTTCTAGAATGACGCTGAGAGATGGACCTGTCCAGCCCATGACACTATGTTGGGTTTGCCTCTTTATATCAGGGAGAGGATGTTCTACTAAGGCAGCAATGAAAAGATTTCTATGTTCTAGGGCTTCGGAGTTAAGGAAAATCTTAGGATGTTTCCCTTTCTTCTGAGTGCAGAATCCAACCTCAGACCAGTTCCACTTTAGGGAGAAAGATCTCTGTTATTGCCTCTGTAAGACCCCAAATATCTGCCTCTAGATGATCCATTTCTTGGTTATTGGTAGGAGTCCCTGGGAGAAATTCTGGCCACTGGTTCCCTCTGTGGTCGGGGGCAGGTGGGAGGGTCCCCCTCCAGGCCATTTGAGCTGTCTGATAAATACAGCACGAAGGAGACCACCCCTCAGTAGCCAGTCAAGATTTCTATGAATGGGGCTATCAACAGCCTAATCATTCTAACTCCTCTCTAAATTGGGTAGGATCTTCTCAAAGTTGGGGGCAAAAGGGCTTTGAAATTTAAAAAAAATCTGCTGTCCATTCTCTGTGGTGGGGGTCCAGGATACATTCGCAGGGACACCCGGATGGCAGGTCAGGAGCTCACAGGATTGGACTACAGAGCCCCCGGAAGTAAGAGGTGTTGACCTAAAAGGAAGACACAGAGCAGAAATTAACATGGTTTATGTGGGCCAAGGTTGTTGGACACACTTCCAACTTGCCTTGCGGGGTGTTCTGGAGAACAAAGGAGAGGTTCAATTTTTAAAGAAATATGGACAAATCAGGACAGGGGGCGATTACAAAAGTTGCTCATCAGTCGTATTCATTGGTTTACAGAAAAAAACAGCGGTCAGTGATTGGCTACGCGTTGTTGCTACTTGGCATTCATTAGTGTGGAGCCCACATAACACCTGGCTTTAAAAGGTAATTATTTAGCTCAAGGGGGAGTGACATGTCACTGCTGTTATATTTTAAATGCCTCTCTGGACCTCATATTTTAAAAGGGCTCCCATTCCTCAGATAAAAAGATGTTTTTCTTTGTTCTTTTCCCCTTTTGATCAAAACTCTTTCTTCTTGAAAGCAGTGATGATCAAAATCTGAGTGTCAAGGTGTCTCTTGTTGCTGGGAAAGGTCATTCCAGAATAGTCCTGTCCCACTTTTCGGGGGGAAAGAGGAGACATCTCAGTGAGGAAATTTCAGGAGCACCCCAAAGCCACACTGCATGCGATGGCATGGCAGCGTGGCAAAAATGAGACCCCAATCAAGTCATTGCATTATACAGCTGCTGTCGCTTGTGGCACTGTCCCCAGTCTTCACTTTAGAATTCCATGATTTCTGTTTTCTTGGGCGAAGGATAGCAATGATGATGCAGGGGGTGTCCCAGTGGAGGGAGGAAGCCCCCTGAACGTGCCAAGTGGGTTTGTGGCTTCTCGCTGGAAAGAATTTGAGAGTGATCAACCAGCGACAGAAAATTTATTGAGAGAGAGAAAGACAGCAGATCCTACTCCACAGAGTAGTGGGCCTCTCCCTAGCAGGAGGGTGACCCTTTATAGGGCAATGGTAACATTTTTAAATGTTTTCAAAAACCCCATTTTCAAAAAACCCCATTGGGAAGCAGCCGTATGTGACAAGCAATGTCTTGGGGTCAGGTCAGCCCAAGCTGGTCTTCAACTCCCAGCCTCAAGTGATCCTCTTGGCCTCAGCCTCCCAAAGTGCTGGGAGACAAATGGTCTCCAGAAGAGATCATTTAAATACCAGAAGCCACCTTCTTTTGTTACTTAAATTCACACTCCCTCTGACTCAGATCCTTTGCATATGCTGTTCCCTCTACCTGCAGCTCTTTTCCATCCCACTCCCATTTCACCTCTTTACACCTTCCAGGCTCAGCTCCTGTGTCACCCATCACTTCCTCTAGGAAGCCACCTGAGCTCCCCTCCCCAGACTAGGTCAGACAGACCCTGCTACACCTTCCTAAAGCTCCCGTACTTCATGGCTCTTATCATAATGCCAGGAAAGTTATAGCTAAACTACCAATTACAATTACCAGAACTATTTACGAGAACATTTTATTACTGTCTCCGCGACTGGACTGTGAGCTCTACAAGCTCTGTAGCCCCAGCACCCAGCATGCACCAGATACCCCAAAACTGTGTGTTGAACTGATGAAATCCAAATAAATACAGAACCAGGGTGAAAATCTCGGGGCCCTGATTTCCCAACGACAGCTTCACCTTCATTAGGCCAGGCATGGAGGTCTTGGGACCTTTGGTCCCAGAGAAATCACCAACCAATCCACCCCCAGCTTAGATGGGGAGAGAAGAGAAAGTGACCACAGGGGTAAATGTTTAGAGTTTTAATGAGAGCTCCTCCCCACTCCTCCATCCCGCAGGCTGAGCTCGGCTTCAGGTTGGGATAAGGTGGAGAGGGGGACAGAGGGTGCAAGGCAGGGAGAGGACAGGGAATATGGATGTGGCTGAGGAACTACAACTGGGACCACAGGAGGGAGCAGGTGAGAATGAGCAGAGAGGGGCTGCTGACCCCAGCCCCTGAGCCGAGTCAGAAACCCCAATCCTTTCAGCAGCCAGGAGCCAAGACAATGAAATCGGAGCAAGTCCTTCCTATCTGCAAAGTGCTGGTAGCTTGTGGCCAGAGCACCAGGGTGGGGCTGAATTGGTCCCTACGTGCCTTGAAGGGTGTCCCTTTAGGTCTGGGGAGTCAGGAGGGGCTGCCACCTTGGCCTAGAGAACTGAGAGGGAGCATCATCTTGGCCTGGAGGGGCTGGAGGACCTCCCTGGGTCAGGAGGGGGCATCCTTTTGGGCCTGAGGAAGGAAACCACAGGGAGTCATGAAGCCCACGATCAGGAAGGTAGTATGAGCAGGATGGGACAAGCAAAAGGAGCAAAACCTACCCTAAAGGTACAGCTGAACTCAGGAAATAGTATCAGGCTGAGATCCAGGAGCTAAGCCGGAGGAAGAGGACTTAGGAGAAGTAGAGTAAAAACTAGAACCAGGAGATGGAACCAGGGGGCCAGAAAAAGGATCCTGCCGGGGGGATGCAGGGGTGGGCGCAGAATTCTGGCAGTGGAGCTAGGACCAGAAGTGTAGGCAAGGGAGTGCAGGAAGATGGCAGGGAAATCTGTCCTAGATCCTTCCGGTCCCGTGGGAAAAACCAGGACAAGCCCCGTGAGCAGACACCAAACTGAGAAAGGCAGAGCGGGTAAAGGTGCGCGGTGAGCCGCTGGGCGGAAACAGACAGAGGAGCAACTACTTGCCAGGGGCTGGAGCCGCGCCTCAGGAGCAGGCTCAGAACCAGGGGTCAGAGCCAGGCCCCAATGCCACGTCCAGGTTCAGGACCCCCAGGAGGAACCACATCTAAGGATAGTGGAAAGCTGGTCTCCATGGCAGAGAATGAACTATACCCAACACACAGTATTATCCATAAGTGTGGGGTTAGCTCCACGGGTGACAGCAAGATAAGGGCTGAGGGTGACAGAGCCAGATCCCAGAGGCAGCAAGACCTACTCCCAAGTGGCAGAGTCAAGTGGGGAGTAGTCATCGCTAGGCCCGCGGCCCTGGGTCTTGCTCAGGCTCGGTACCCGGCACGCCGCGGATGTCCGGCAGCAGGCGGCAGCCAGCCACGATGTCCAGGCGCTCGGCCAGCGCGCAGAGGTCCCCTCGAGCCAGGCGCACACTATGAGCCGCCGCCAACCCCGCGGCCTGGGCGGCAGCCAGCCTGCTAGCCAGGGCAGCCACATCGCGGCCCGCACGGCGGTACACGCCGCTCACGGCAGCCGCCACGTCGTGGTCCAGCCTTGCCTGGCTCTCGGCCAGCCGGAGCTGCAGCAGCGAGCGCGCAGGGGCAGGGGCTGGGGCCTCCTCCGCGGCCCAGGCCTCCCCAGCCGACTCCCGCTGCACCACGAGCGGAGGCAGGTCCCTCGGAGCCGCAGTGGGCTCCGGGTCCGGGTCTGGGTCCGAGTCGGTTTCTGCGGCCTCCCCAGCCACCCGCAGCCCTGTGGGGCGGCCGCGCGTCGGGCCCGAAGGCCCCAGGTACAGCTCCTCCTCCTCCGACGAGGACGCGGAGAGCTCCGAATCCGTCTCGGCCGCCTCCCCCGGCACCATCGTCTCTGGCCTCCGAGACGGCCTCCGCCGACGACCCTGGGACGCCATGGAGCCGAGCTAGGGGAGAAGAGGAGCGAAGGAGCAGCATGAGAGCCGGGCGCCAGCGGCGGTTAAAAGGCCAAGTCCCGGATTCCCAGCCCCTCCTCCGATTCTCTTAGCGCTTTGGGGCCAACTGCTTCCCCCATCTGGGCCTCAGTTTCCTCTTGTGTAAACTGGGTGATGACGGGGCCGCTACCAGACGCCAGGCTCTTCAGTGTACAGATGGGGAAACTGAGGCCCAGCTCGATGAAGGCTGTGGGGCCTGAGTTCCACAGTCCCAAACTGAGTGATTTCCGAATTTGCCTCCCAGCCCAGGCCACACCCTCCACACGGTGCCCCAGGCCTGTCCCAGACCCGGAAGCTCGCGGACTCAGAGACCAAGTGCCAGAGTCATAGAAAGGGCGACAGTCCAGCTCGACTCGGGAGGGTGTACTCATTAACGGGGCGGCGGGGGCTGTCGCCGAAAACCGTACCGGGTCACCGAAGCTCCGAGCCCACGGGATCCGCCACCCAGGCGAAGTGCAGCGTCTTCACGGTGGGAGGTGGAGGACTGCGGCACCAACCAATAGGGGAGCGGGTGGGGCGGGCATTGGCGGCCAAGTCACGTGGGGTTGCTCGGCTACCAACCGGGAAGCAAGTTCTCGGAATCAGCTTTGAGGGCCTGTGCGGAGCGGAGTCACGTGAACCGAGGTACAGCCAATAGAAAAGAGGTAGAGCTGGCTCTTCCGGGTTGTGCTGCGAGGAAAGTCTGTAGTGGACAAACAAGGGTTTAAAGAAACGAGTGTGTCACATGTAAACAGAGGTTAGGCCAATGGGAATGCTCGAGGACCCGGAAACAGGGAAGACACAAGGGTGAGGGCGGAAGATGCTGTCACGTGTGGCCAATGAAAGGCGGAGTAGGCACTCCCCCAGTCTCCCAGACTCACGCGCGCACCGCGTGAGCCCGGAGGGGGAAGGCGGGGCTAGTCTCAAACACCAATGGAAGCAGGAGTAGGCGGGCTCCTGCCCTGACGCAGCAGGCGGGGCTTCCCCAGCCTGGCCAATGAGAGTAGGAAGCGGTGGGCGGTCTTTAGGAGCGCGAGGCTGGCGCATGGCGGATGTTGTGCTGTTCGAGTTCCTGCACGCGGAAATGGTGGCGGAGCTGGGGGCTGGCGACACCGACCCCGGCCCTGGGGTGAGCGCCGGGCCCCGCGGGGAGGAGGCAGGGACCGCGACAGGAAGGCCTCAGGGAGCGCAGAGGGCGCGTGAGCCGCCCGGGTTGGAACCCCGGCCCCGCCCCTGCCTCGCTGGGCGACCTCTGGCGCTGGTTTCTTCCTCTGTAAAGTGCGGTTCGCGACGGTGCTGGCCTCACGGGTTGGAGAATTGAGCGAGGTGACGCAGGGTAAAGCTTTTAGCTCAAGGCCTGAGTAAGCGGTTAGTAATTATAATCTGTTATTGTACATGTACTAAGGACTCGCCTCTGTCACTCACTAGGTGTACGACCCAATTACTTAATCTTTGTGTGCCTCAGTTTCCTCCTTTGTTAAATGGGCATCATAACAGTACCTAAGTCTCAGAGTGGGACATTTAGTCATTCGACAACCGGTTATTGAGCGCCTGTTGTATTCCAGGCACTGTTCTAAGAGACAAAATCCCTGTCTTCCTGAAGCTTACATTTTAAAAGTAGGGGAGTCAGAAAATAAATTGAAATATGCCATCAGCTAGTGCGAAGTTCTATAAGAAAACCAGTAGAGTCGTGGAAAGAAGGGGCGTGGGGTGGTGGATGATGGGGAAAAGCCTTTCTGGGGAAGAGAAGGGAGGGAACAACAAGTCGGTGGATAAGTGGGGTGAAGGGCACTCCAGGAAGGGGGAACATTAGGTGCAAATCCCTGAGATGAGAGCATGTTTGGTATTTTGGAGGTTGGTCTTTAATGAAGAATAAATGAGTTAAAACTTTAAAGCACTTAGTGCAATGCCTATCACATAGCCCTCACAACATGGGAGCTCTTGTTATAAAATCTCTTACCAAGAAGAAAGGCTGGGGAGCTGCTTAGCAGTGGGGGCTGTGGTCACTTTTTTCATCATTATTATTACTATGACTATTGTCATCATCTATATGCAAGACATTTTGATTGGCTCAGGTTTCCTTCCCAGATTAGGAGCCCTAGGGAGGGTGTTACTTGTTATCTCGATGTATAGATGCTTCTAGACTTACGATAGGGTGATGTAAGTTGTAATGTTGTATGTCAAAAATGCACTTAATAATAATACACCAATGCACCTAACCTAGTCAACATCATGGCTTAGCCTAGCCCGCCTTAAACCTGCTCAGAACACTTACGTTAGCCTACAGTTGAGCAAAATCATCCAACAAAGCCTATTTTATAATAAAGTGTTGAATATCCCATGTAATTTATTGACTGCTGTACCGAAAGTGAAAAAGAACGGTTGTGTTTCTAGTAAGTTAAACCGTTGTGAGTCAAGGACTGTCTGTGGTTTCTTCTGCGTTCATTCATCCAACAAACTTTTACTAAGACTCGCAAAGGGCCAGGCCCTCCTGTAGGCTTTGGGGATTACTCAATGCACCAGACAAAACTCCTTGCCCTCCTCTCAGCACCCCATCCTTCCTGGCTCTCAAACCAGAAACCCAGGAGTCCCGACATCTGCCCTTTCTCCCTCACCGCCAGCCCTCCACCCGGCCCTGCCTGTTCCGCTGTCTAAACGTGTGTCCCATCAGTCCCCTCCCCTGCCCTTGTCCAGGCCCCCTCCTCTTTGCCCCTGTGAAATGAGCCTGCTCTCTCTTCTCCTGGCTCAGCTCACTTCGCTTGTCAAGTTTTCACCGAGCTAGCACCTTTTAGTTCTTCAGATGTTGGCTCAAATTCCCCTTCCTCAGGGAAGCCCTCCCTGACCCCCCAGTCGAGTGTGGGTCTCCTTTAGACATTGTCACAGCCCCCTTCCCCACTTTGTCCTTGGTAGCCTTCATCACACTCAGTAAGGATATATCCGTACGACCTTTTGATTTGTGTCTGTCTCCTCTGCCACACTGTGTGCTGTGTGTGGTTGGCCCCAGGTCTGTGTTGATCACCACCTGTATACTCTAGCACATAGTGGGTCCTCAATATGGATTTGTCAGTGAAATTAATGCAGATCCTATGCTGTGGAGGTCGGGGGTGGGGGTGGGACTGGGATTCATCTAGTATTATAACCAGTAATAGCTGCTACCACGTGTGAGCGTTTCCTGTGTGTTCTCCTGACTTCGCACTCTGGATTCCATTTGATCCTTCCAACAAGCCAGAGAGGCCGGCGTGATCCTCCCCACTTTGTACATGAGGCTTTGATGGACGGAGTTCCTTGTTCTCAAGTGGCAGAGCGAGGAATGTAACCAGGCCTCCCAGCTCCAAAGCCTGTGCCGTAAACTCCTGCTTGCGTTTCCCAGTGTGTTCTCTGGCACTCTCCAGAAGAACTTTAACGGGTTTCTGTGGTCAGTCGAGTGTGGGAAACACTGGCTTATTCAGCCTTCCATCACCCCAGGGCTTTTAGAGCACATGGACATGGGCAGGGTTCCCATGCTGGGGTCCCACACCAGAGATCCTGATGGAACTCAGCTGGGCCTTCCTGTGTGGTTGTGGCTGGAGAGACGAAGGGCCTTTCCTAAGGTCACAGAGTGACAATCAAAGGGAAAATTAGAACTCAGGTGTCTGCCTCCAGAGCTTGTTGGTAGCACAGGTGGGTCTGCCCTTCCCACCAGCTCCAGAGTTCCTAGAGGAAAGGGATGATGGCGCCTTCATCTCTGTCCCCACAGCACAAGTGCCCAGGAGCAGCAGACAGCGTGTGGGGCCTTTGCCATCTCCAGATCCTGCCTGGTATGATGGTTACTTATGGCGCTGAATGGGTTCTCCTGGGCTGTCACAGGTGGTTCAGTGGGAGGCTGGCCAGGAGAGCAAGGGCCTTTGTTCTCGAAGCAGGAAAAGCCTTTGGAGGAAGAGGCTGTGGTTTCTGTCCTTCAGGAGCTTTGAAAATAAAGAGAGCCTTTGGGCAAAGGTATGAGTTCCTCTGAGTGCTGTCATCCACTTTGGTGACACCAGGCCCTGGAAGGTGGCTGGAGAACAGCCCTTCTGGGCCAGGCCTTCATCCTCCACGGCCAAGAGAGTGGGCATGGGCAGCCCCTTGGAGGGGGGTCTGGGCGAGTGGAGCAGCTGTGCCTGTTCCTGACAGAGGGGACACGGCGCTGAGGTGCGGTGCTGTGCATCTGAGGGCAGCGAGAGCCATATACGGGTTTAAACTGAGTTGTGTGGCCTGGTAAGGTGGCTCATGCCTGTAATCCTAGCACTCTGGGAGGCTGAGGCGGGAGGATCGCTTGAGCTCAGCAGTTCGAGACCAGCCTGAGCAAGAGCGAGACCCCGTGTCTCTACTAGAAATAGAAAAAATTAGCTGGGCGTGGTGGCGCATGCCTGTAGTCCCAGCTACCTGGGAGGCTGAGGCAGGAGGATCGCTTGAGCCCAAGAGTGTGAGGTTGCTTTGAGCTAGGCTGACACCATGGCACTCTAGCCTGGGCAACAGAGGGAGATTGTGTGTCGGAAAAAAGAAAAAAAAAACAAGAAGAACAAGCAAAACAAAGCTCTGACACATCCTGAGAGGCTTGAGAAAATGGAGAACATTCTAGATGAAGCAGGAGGGACTTGGGCTGGGGGCCATGAGCTGGGCTCTTCCTGCCTGAGGTGCCTGCCTGCTCCTGGGCAGAGGCTCACTCTGGTTAACCCCCTGGGCGCGGGGGTTGGGGGGTCCAGGGAAGGAGCAGCCCTGGTTCCTCCCTTAAGAAAAGCACAGAGAGAGGAGACGAGTTCTTGGTCTCAAGTTCTCAGGCTGGTCTCGAACGCCTGAGCTTAAGCCATCCTCCCACCCCAGCCTCCCAGAGTGCTAGGATTACAGGTATGATTATAGGTGCCCGGCATGGTTTGCTCGTTTTTCATTCTCCTTGGAGCTCCGTGGCCCTTTCAGTCTGATTACACGAATCTTCCTTTAGCCCAGGACAGTTTTCTCTTATTATTTTTTTGATTATTTCTACTATTAATAAATTGTTCCTCGTGTGTCCTTTGGGCACTCAGATGACTGTGAGACTTTGTGGCTCATTTCTATGCATCTTATAAGTCTGCTCTCATTTTTTTCTTTTACTTTGTGTTTTTTCTCACCACCCTGGGAGGTGTTATCTATCATACAGATTTGTCTATTATTCACCTCCGTGTTAACAAGTGTTTATTTTGGCCACCGTGCTGTTCATTTCCAGGAACTTTCCTTTGTGTCTGATTGTTCCTTCCTGTTTGGTGGATGCCATCAGTACCGACGCTGATAAGGCTTCTCAGAGGGTTCCCCTCTCTTCCTTGCATTATCTCGTTTCCTCCCAGTCGGTTGTTGTGTAAACTCAGTAGAGGCAGCGGCCGGGTGAGCCCCAGACAGGCACTGACTTGGGGCTGGGCTGTCGCAGTCACATGAATGGGAGCGTTCCTGCCTGGCCGGCCCTTCTGTTCTTAAGAATGATAAACCCCTAATCTCTGAAGAGCTTTTGCAGGGATGTCTGTCTGTCTGACAGTTGAGGAGACAGGCTGTGGTGGAGGCAGGTGGGTGCGTCTCCCTTCCTCCTTCCGGCCCTGTCACCTGCTCATCCTCCGCCCAGCCCTGCCCACTTCCTCTTCCTGTCCCTCCTGCCATTATTGCCTGTAGCCCGGCCACTCCCAGGCTTTTTGGTTCAGCAGATACCCAGGCGGCCCGGGCTACAGTGGGGCCAACAGTCACAACAGCTGTGTGTCAAGCTGCCGCCATGCGCCAGTCACGCCACCTCTGTGAGCAGGGACCGTCATGAGCCCCGTCGCACATGTGCAGAAACTGAGGCAGGGGCCAGTTATGTAACTGCCCGAGGTCACGAATCCAATAGGTGGTGGAGGCAGGATCCATGCCCAGGCAGCCTGAAGTTCATGGAAGGAAAACCCGATCTTGCTGGAAACGCTTCCAGACTTCCCTCCCGCCCCCGGCCCAGCTCGCCCCTCTGGGGTCACTGTGCTGGCTGCCACCCGGGCTTGGAGTGCTTCCCGGCCCGCTGCTCCTCTCCCTTCAGAGGCAGCAGTGCAGATGGGCTTCCTCGGGGACGCACCCCAGCCCTCCCGGGACAGCTTTCCTCCGGAGTGGCAGTCACCGCGACTGCAGCGAAGCCGCCCGTCGTATCCTTAGTCCTTGCCAGCTCCCCGCCTAGAACGCCAGCTCCAGCAGGGCAGCGACTGTCTGTGCCCCACAGTGGCCGGCATTCAGGCAACACGTGTCGCATTGGCTCTCGGGTTGGCTGCTCTTGCCCTCAGGGGAGAATGCACCTACCAGCCTGGGCTGCCCCCGTTTCCACGCCAGCCCACCCTTGGGCTTGAGCTTCCTTTGTGGCAGGCTGTGCATTTTGGTGCTGGTTTTGCCCTGCGCTGTGCTCCCTTTGTCCCCTTGCATTCAGTGTCCCAGCCCTCCCTCCAGATTGTCAGTTGGCATCATCTGGGCACCTTCACCCCAACAGATATGGGAGAGGAGCTCCTAGAGGACATCCAGGGAGGTTTGTGGCATGAACAAGGATCAGCGGAGTGTCCTCACGAGCAGGGACACAGATGCCCTCCAGCAGAGTGTCGCCCAGGCCCTGCTTCCAGGAGCTGTCCTCGGGGAGGGAGGTGACACAGCAATAGCCCCACCCCACTGGGCTGCTGGGACACGTCTGCCCACAGAACAGAGCGGCTTCCGTCGTGGGGCTTTCCTGGCAGCCAAGGGCTTCGTCCCTCATCAGCCCAGGGCCGTCTCCTTGTGTGGCAGACACAGGCTGTGGGTGACGATGGTGGGAAGGCTTCCTGAGCCCGGCCCGCGGTGCTTGGCTTGCACCGACCCACCCCTGCCCTCGTGAGGCTCCTAGGGAGTCGCTGCTGTTATTGTTTTCCTCCCTTTACACATGAGGAAACTGAGGCACAGGCAATGAGCCACCGCCCCAGGTGCCACACCTGGGAAGTGTTGGGGCAGACCTGGGCACAGGCAGTGTGCACTCAAGAAGCCACGGACAGTGCTGCTGTGAGGGATCCCTGGGCAGGGACCTCCCACCCGTGCCACCGTGCCCTGTCTCTTCCGCCTCCGCACGCATCTCCTGCGCGATGTCCTTAGTCATCAGACCCTCCCCTGGGCCCTTCCTGTGTGGCCGGCCCTGCTGTGCCTGAGGAAAGCAGCCGATGACACCAGAGCGGGCCCGTGCGGTCCAACGGGAAGCTGTGTCGCCACCCGGGCGGGCCAGGCAGGGGAGGGGGCACCCGGGTTGAAATGTGGGCAGCTCTGCTCAGGACCCCCGACCCCAGCACCCCCGCCAGGCAGGACTCACCTCCATGGCAGGGCAGCCGAGGCGCCTCTGGCGGCTTCTTAACCCTTCTGAGCGGCTCCAGGTGTGAGATGCAGCCCGATGGGGTTGCTGAGGTTAGACAAGAGTTTATGGAAAGCACCTGGCACACGCTCCGCAGCTGGTCCTCCAATAACGTCGTTTTGTTAAAATGTCGATGAGAAAAACAAACCACACCCCCCCCCCCGGGTTTTCTCTGCGTGCTCGTCCCCTCCCGCATCCCAGAAATGTGCCCGTTAGGTGAATCGATCTTGTCACTGTGGGTGCGTTTGTGGCCCTGCATGGGACAGCGCCTTGCCCGGGGCTGGCTGCCACCTGGCTCCCTGAGCTGGGAGACCCCGAACTGGAGTAAGTGGGCAAATAATTATGTTACTTGTTTTCATTCATCTTTCCCAAATGTATGTATAGTACACGTTTATGTCAATGTGTGACGTCCAGAAGTGGTTTGATCTTTATTCAGAGGTTTGGTGAGGATTTTGTGACCGGCAATGTGTGGTAGGAGCTTCTGCCTTGTTTATATCAATTAGCCTTTGGTCAAATTGGTTTCATTACCCGGCCTCTCACTTAAAGTGGCCGTGATGACATTCATGGAGGACCTACCCTGTGCTCCAAGCCTGAATCTCCACTTTGGTCGCCTCTGTTTGCGAAGCACCTCCCATGTGCCAGGCCTGTGCTGGCTGCTGAGGGCCACAGTGAACCGGTCAGCCTGAGTCCCCACCCTCACTGGGCTGTGTCCTCAACCAGGGACAGTGCAGAGTGGCCAGGGCTGGGGAGGAGGACCCGACCTGGGAGGGAGACAAAGAAGGCTTCCAGGGGTCGGCAGAATCCACAAACCTCCTCGCCCGCCACTGTGCTGTCCACATGCAGGCACGTGGACAGATGCCAGGGGCAGCCTCCTGCGGTCCCCGCCGCGCTGCCTTATAGTGCCAGCGTAGTCCCTCCCACCGTGGCCCCTGGCTTGCCCTCCCCAAATCCCCATGTGTCCCTCCTAGGTACCTTGGCCAGTATTATAAGGCATGATGGTCACAGGTGACTTCCAAGCCGACCTTCCTGAGAGTGCCCAGCCCACGCTCTCGCCACAGACCCTCGCGCAGGTCACCTGGAGCCTCTTGGGTGGTCACAGTGCCCACCCCATGGGGCATTGGAAGGAATCACTCCAAAGGCACTGGCGGTTCACAATGGGTGCTTTCGGGAGAGTTGGAAGGACGGGGAAGGGGGCCTGGGGACAACCCCATGTTCCTGGAGCAAGGGGAAGCCAGGCCTGGGGTCGGTGGGCGTCCGGGGAGCCTGTGAGCTGTGCAGAGGCAGCTGTGGGAGCAGGCGGGTGCCCGGAGGCCCCCCATCCCCGCCCTGGGGCTCCTCACCCCTGCGCTGAGAGGCGCAGGCAACTCTGTCTCAGAGTCCCCTTGCTGCTGCCTTGCAGAGGCTCCCAGCTGAGCCTCTCTTCCTGGTCTTCTAGGGACAGAAGAGGAGCCTGTATGTCCTGGAAGGCACAGGCTTTCGCGTGGGCCAGGCTCTGGGTGAGAGGTGAGACCAGTCTTCCCCCCCGCCCCCACCTTGGCTGGCAGGGGCCGGGGCGGTCCTCTTCCTCACTCCCCGGCATCCCCCCGCCCCAGCACCATGCCCCAGCCTGGCCCAAGTGTCCACCCCTGCCCCCCCCAGGCTGCCCCGGGAGACGCCAGCCTTCAGGGAGGAGCTGGACGTCCTAAAGTTCCTGTGCAGAGACCTGTGGGTGGCCGTGTTCCAAAAGCAGATGGACGGCCTGTGCACCAACCACCAGGTGGGTGCGCCCTGCGCCCCTCCCGGTCCCTTGCCACCCCTGACTGGCAGCCGAAGTTGAAACCAGGGAGGGCAGAGGAGGGGAGACCTCTGTTGCTGGGCGGCAGGAACCCAGGTATCCCGTCGGCAGCCGCAGCCCTTCTCGGGTTCTCTGTCTAATCCTCTAAGGGAAGCCAGGTGGCTGCAGAGGGGCTACTGCCACCAGCACAGAGCCCCCGTGTGGGCAGAAGGCCCCTGGTGGTGGCAGTGCCCCACCTCGGCACGATGCTGCTCTGTCTCCATCTGGCCCAAGCTCCCGGCTGCTCCGGGGTCCAGGTCCCCAGGTTCTCACCCCAACCCAGAGGGCAGGACTCAGGGTGGGCACCAGCCCCAAGTGGGGAAGCCTTGGGTCCTTCCCCAGCTCTGAAGTAGGGGGCGGCCACCGTCGTCTTGGGGCAGGAGTCCTCCCAGACCCCAGCACCGTGGGGTGGGCTGCTGGGTCCTGGCTTCCCCTCCCCCCCCACAAATGCACAGGCCCAGCCCCCCCTCCTCCACCCCCAGGGGACCTACGTTCTTCAAGATAACAGCTTCCCTCTCCTCATCCCGATGGCCTTGGGCCTGCAGTACCTGGAGGACGCACCCAAGGTATGGGTGGGGACACTTCCTCCACACGCCCTCCCCCTGGCTGCTGACCCCCCCCCAGTGAGGCCTCTCCCAGAGCCCAGGCCCTGGGTGCTGGCCTCCCCTCTCCTGCCACCATGGTCTGTGTCCCCTTCCCCAGTTCCTGGCCTTCACCTGTGGCCTTCTGCGAGGCACCCTCTGTACCCTGGGCTTCGAGAGCTTGGTCACCTCCTCCGTGGCAACCCTGCCCGCCTGTGAGTCACGGGGAGGGGCGGATTCTCCTCATCCTTTCTGTGCTGGGGGCTCCCAAGCTCTCCCTGCCCTGCGTGGGTGCCAGGGAGGCAGGCCCAGGCCGTCATGCCCCATTTTACAGACGGGGACTTGGGGGCCAGAGAGCTTATGTCACCTGCTCAGGCCACACCGCCATTGCAGGCCCATCTGTAACCCTGGCTGCTTCCTTGGGTGGGGGGGTGCCATCCCCCCAAGAAGAGGACACTCCAGAGACTTCTAACATGTCTTCCGAGTGTGGGAACCCGGGTGGACATAGAGAGGTCCCCTTGGTTGATGCTGCAATGGGGACTGAGACAGCTGTGCGGGGTGGCATTTGCAGCCTGCCTGGTGGGGTGTCCCGTCAGACGAGCTGGAGCCCCATTCCTCTTGGGGACAGCCTGCCCCAGAGCCTGCAGCCAAATCACCTCCCGCCCCCAGTCATTTTCCCTCTGCGGGTTCCCCAGGCCCACTGGGTGGGGGGGACCTGGGGCCCCAGTGGGCAGGACTGTGCCGTGCATGCCATAGGAGCCTGCGCTGGGCCCCTCCCCGGGCCCACACTCGTGGCCTCCGTGTCCCTAGTTGCTCACACAGCCCTGGGACGCAGGCCAGGTGGGCGGGAGCACTGCCCTTTAACTGGGAGGAAACTGAGGCCCAGCCCAGGCCGTCAGTGTGGGGTGGGATGAGCATCTCTGAGCTGGCCGGGCACCGTCTGCCTCTCCCCGGCCCCAGCCTCACGCTAAAGCCAGCCCTCCTCTTGCAGGTAAGTTCCAGGTGGTGATCCGGAAATCCTGAGAGGCCCCCTGCCCCTGCCAGCTGCGCCCCACAGCTGACCTGGTCCTTGCCTGCTGCCGGGAGACAACAGACAGCTTGGCCCAGGCCCCCGGGCCACTGCCTTTGGGGCTGAGGGTGGGGACACCAGGCTCTAGAGCTACACGTACTCAAGAAGTGGGTACCAAAGTGGGGGGGCCTCACAGAAGACAATAAAGTTTCTGTGCCTGGAATCCGATTCAAAGGGGGGCGTCTAAGGAGTGACTATCACAGGTGCTGTGGAGAAGGGAGGTTCCCCTGCACCCTGCAGCCCCCCCAACCCTCAGACCCTCCCCCTCTGGGCCCCCTCCACTCCCAGCCCCGGCGCAAGCCCTGGAGCTTGTCACCTCCCTCCCTGCACACCTGGCAAGGTGTGTCCCCGGTGGCAGTCTCAGCATCTCTGCTCCGTCAACAAGTCTGGGGCTGCCCCCTGCCCAGCGGGGCACATAGAACCGAGCCTGGGCATGCACGGGACAGGCAGGGGCGGGCTGGGGCTGCCAGGGCTGAGCACAGATGGGGGGACGGACACCCTCGCCTCTTCCCTCCACCCCCAACACGCCGCAGACACACTTCACGTGCCTGGCAAGTGAGTCCTGCCCGTCTCTTCTGCCCTCACCGTGCCGCCACCTCCCCTTGCTCCCGCCTCCCCCATCTGCATTGGTAGCATCTAGGCCCGTCACACACCTGGACTTGCGCTTGGGCTCTGCCACCGCTGCCTGATGTGGGTAAGTACCCCGGCTTCAGAGCGGTAACCTGAGGCTGGGGGTAAGACCCGCGTGGGACGAGGACGGGTCCCCTTGGTGACAGCACTCCCAGCAGAGAGGGCCTCTCCGCCTCGGTACAGTCTGGTCCACACCGCCCATCTGGCCCTGCCTTGGCCCGCCATGGCTGAGCTCGTGTCCCCTAACCTGCCTCTGCCTTTGCACGCACAGTGCCTGCCTGGCCCGCTGCCCACGCTCCTGCGCCCCCTGCCGTGACCTGCAGCCACCTGGCCTCTGCTGAGCCACCTCCTTGCCCCTTGGGAAGCCCTGGGCCTACCTAAAGGGACTAGTTGTTACCTTGGGACACACTCCTCTTGGGTCCCTCTGGCCCCCTCCTCCAGGCGCTGGCACTGCCCAGCACAGAGCCTGGCATGTGGGAGCCCCGGGCAGATGTTTCCCGAGTGAGTGGAAGTTACTCAGCTTCACCACATGCTTGGTGCGGGGAGCGGGCACTGGCACAGAGGGTCACTGGGGACTCGGTCCACGATCAGACACGCCAGCCCTGCCTCCCCGGGGACCCCCAGGGGGCTTTGAGAGGATGGAAGGACCGTGGGAGGAGACACAGAATTGTCCCAGGTGGAAGGAAGCAGGCATGGCTCCGGCCACAGGGGGGCAGTGTTTGGTCACCAGGCAGAAGCCTTAGAGGGACATGCTGCAGGCCAGGTGGATCCTTTTGTCCTCTGTCCCCTCATCCTGGATACTGTTCTGCGGTCGCCTCCCCCCATCCCCAGCTCTCAAGGATGCGACCCCACCACACCGGCAGCACAGGGAGCCAGGCCTGGGGGGAGAGGGTGTCGCAGCACCTCATGCCCCTCTGACCCAGCCCCACCCGGCCGTCACCTCTCAAGCGGCCTGTGCAAGGGGACAGAGGCGGCAGAGCCTCGGCGAGCCTCGGGCACCAGCGGCTGCCACCGTTCAAATCCCCACTCTGCCTGTGTGTGCCGTGGGGTGAGGGGCTTCACGTCTCTGGGCCTCAGTTTCCTCATCTGTGCAGTGGGCATCACACCTGCCCCACTGGGTGGTGGTGGGGAAGAAAGGGAGCGTGTGTGCTGCCATCATCCTTCCATGGGGAGCGTCTAGAGCAGCACCGGGCAAGTGGGTCAGCGGCGCCTTGCCGAGTGCCAGGCCCGAGCTAAGTGGACTCCCACTGGTTCCTCCTGACTGCGAGAGGCAGACGCCAACGCCGGCCACCCAGCAATGAGGAAGCTGGGCTCAGAGAGGTGAAGTCACTTGCCCAAGGTAACACACCTGGAGGAGCTGGCATCTGAGTCCTGGACTGTGTTCCTCACTCGGCTGGGACTCTTCTCCCTGTCCCAGAGTCCTGACCGCCCCCACTCGGCCCCCCAACAGCTCCCCAGGGGCCAGCCTGATAGACCCTGTGGCCGTGTGCTAGGAGCCCCTGGTGGCACCGTGGGCCCATCACCAGCCCTCAGTCCTCGAGAGCAGAGAGCACCAGGCGGGGCGGGAATGCTGGGGAAGGGGCGGGGACAGGCAGGCAAACCGGTCGGGCGGGCGGGTGGCTCAGCCCGGGCCTCCCTCCGTTGGGACCTGTACTGATAGTCTGGTCCGGCAGGGCTGGCGCGGCAGCCTGGCGGGGCAGGGAGCTGGGGCCGCAAGGCCACCATCAGGTACTAGGGACCTGGGGCGGCGTGGGGGGGGTGGTGGAAGGCGGGCCCCCAACCCTCAGCACCCCAATTCCCTCTGCCCCTGGGACTCCCCATCCCTCTCCCCTACAGCATCCTTCCCCTGTCCTGCTTCCGGCTCTTCTCGATTTACACCCGGTCCACCCCATGTCGCCCGGGTGTGCTGAGCCTCTCCCCGCGTTGGACCACTGCGATTTCATTGCTCCCCCAGAACTGCCCTCCCTACACCCCTCATTCAGCCCCCCAGGTGTACTCAGCACTGAAATTTCAATCACCCCATATTCCCGGCTGCTTCCCAGTTCACCTCACTGGTTCCGTGTCCCTTCGAGCCGCACCAGCCTCCCACCCCAACAGCGCCCCTCCTTAGTGCCTCCTAGCGTCACTTAGCTGCCACTCTGGCTCCCCCGGTTCCCAGGCCCACGTCTGCTCAGCACTCCCCAGTGTCCTGGCTGCTTGGAAACTCCCAGGGGCCCCCCTACACCCAGCCACCCAACCCCAAATTAGCACCTGGCCACCCCTCCCCCATCCTGACCCCCCACTGTACCCTGACAAGCTCCCCCTAGGAAAGTGACCAGGAGCATCTGGGACCAGGCCTCTCATCTGTCCAGGATGTCCTGGGGCAGGGCAGGAACCCAGCCTCGGCTCTGCTGCTGGTGCCCGAGGGGGCTGGCCGCTGAGCCTGGCCTCTTCTTCCTCCCGCCACAAGGAGCAGGTCCCCGCCGCCATCCAGCCGCCCAACCGCCATGCACAAGCGCTACAATGTTCACTTTGCCAAGGGTGCCCAGAGCCCCACCGACCGCTACTACTTGGACCCAGAGTTGGGGCAGCAAAAAGGTAAGGGTTCATTCTGGGGGGCGGACATGGCAGGCAGAGAGGCCTGGTGGGCGGAGGAACAGAAGAACCGCTGTCCCCAGGAGAGAAAAGCCACCAGCACTCCCCACGGAGACATCCGCACAGTGGGGTTGGAGCTGGGGGACCACAGCTTGGGGTGGGACCAAAGGTAGGAGCCAGGGCTGGAGACGGAAGCAGGGGAGGCCCCCCTGGCCTACCCCTTTGCCCAGGGTGGGAGCAGACCCCCCAACCTGGGGGCCAGCAATGTGGCAGAGTGAGGAGGGAAACCCCACGCTGAGTGTGTCTGAACAGGTGGGGGCTCAGCATCTGGTGGTGACCGCAGGTGCTCAGAGGGGGAGGGGGCAATTACCTCCCATTAGGGCTGATTCAGCCTTCTCGGGGCCAGGCGCGTGCCCAGCCTCCCTGCCACCCTGGTCCAAGCCCAGGGACAAGGCCCCCTTCCCAGTCCCTGGCGTATCCCCTCCCCACGGCCACCACCCGTCACTCTGGCCTCCCCTGGATCAACCAGGCCAGGTCCCAGTGGGTTCCTCTCTGCCCGGACCCCGCACTGGGGACCCCACCAGGGACCGACCTCAGGCGGCGTCCTCTGTCCAGCCCCTTGCCTGGGCGCCTCTTCCCTCCGCCCACCTGTGGGAAAGCACAGACCCTGGGTCCCCTCACCTCCCCCGTCCTCATGATCTCTGACTTCTTTGGGGCCTCTGAGGTTCCCAAGAATGCTCTGGCCCAGCCTCCACCCGAAGGCTCGACCTGGCTCGTGCTGGTGCCTCCTGGGGTCAGGGACCCAGGCCCAGTCACCCCCCACTTCCTTCCTTCCAGGATGCTGTCATCAGTGGCGCCATGATGCAGCGGCCCCGCCAGTCCATGGGCCCTGTCGGCCATCCCCCCAGTCACGCTGGCAGCAGGCCTACCACTGCCACAAGGGGGTACGTGGCAGCTGCCACCAGGGTCCCCAGCACCGGCGGCAGCCCCAGCTCCCCCCTCCCAGCCCCCAGTGGCAGCAGCTCTGCGCCACTCTCAGGGCCCAGAAGGGGCTGCCTGCTACCACCACTGCCCCCAGGGGACCAGCCAGCGCCCCCCAGCCGCCCCCCAGACCTACCACCTCGCCTAGCATGGCACCCGTCATGGCCGGCAGCCGCCCAGCCCTGCCCTTCGCAGCCAGCGCCCTCCTGGAGCCCAGCGAGCCCACTGACGCCCGGCCCCTGCCCGCCCCAGCGGCCTGCGGCTCCTTCACCTACAGCTCCGGTGCTCACCCAGCCCTCGACGGCTCTGTGCCGGCTCCTGCCGCCTCGCTTCCCGCCTGGGCCTCCCGCTCCCTGCCCAAGAGGGACGCTCACCCCGACCCCCCCTGGGCCTCAGGCCGCTGCTTCTGCTTCACCTGTTGGGGTCTAAGGCTTCCGGGCCAGGCCTGACCACGATGCCTCCGCCCCGGGCTGGGCTGCAAGGGCCTCCCTCTCCCTCTGCCAACACCCCGGCTCTGCTTTCTCTCTTCCCAGCCCAACCTCCCCTGGCCGCGCAGGCCACAGGGGACGTGGGCAGGGGGTGGTGGCCCCAGCTTGCTGGCCAGCTCTGGCGCGGGGGAGACAGACCGAGCGTGAAGCTGCAACAAGAGAAAGGGAGCAGCCTGGGGAGGAGAGAGGACAGTGCAGTGTTGGAGCGACCCCCTCACTCAGTCATTCATTCATTCATTCCGTAACTAGGGACTGAGCACCCATGTGTGTGCCAGGCACTGTTCTACGGGCGCGGCAGGAGCAGGCCCAGCAGAGAGCCGTCCCCATGGAGCTCACGTTCTGCTGGGGGTGGGGGCAGGTGGGGGACACAAGATAAATAAGGAGGCTTAAAGGTGTGCCACCTGGTGACAGCCACATTGGGGGACAACAAAACAGGGAGAGGCGATGGGGTGTGTCAGGGTTTGCAGATTAAATAGGGTCACCAGGCCAGGCCTCATGCGACATTTAAGCAAAGATAGCGCAACAGGATCACCAAATGCAAAGACTAAGGTGGCGAGTTCCAGGGACAGCAGGGAGGCCGGAGTCCAGGCGAGCGGTGCTGGCAGCCTGACCACGGTCATGTGCAGCAGAGGTGGGGACATGCGGCTGGTTTCTAGGTCTGGTTTGAAAGTAGAGCAACAGGGACTCAACAGGGACCAGCTCTAGGTCTGTCACAACCTTGTCATCGGAGCCTCAGGGCCATGATGCCCATTGCACACGCAGGGAAACAGAGGCTGGGTGAGGTGAGGTCACCCAGCGATCCTGCCTGTCACCTCAGCCGACCCGTCCAGCTGCTTCCACCTGTCCTGGGCTCTGCCACCAGGTGCGGCCTCTTTCCGGCAGCCCACCAGGTCTCTCTGAAAGGGGGCTGCCCCAGGAGGCTGGCCCAGTGCCCCCAGGAGTGAATACTATACTTTTTGGCACCGTAATTCCAGGTCTAAGGAGGGGACCCGCCGCCTGCCCTCTACAGAGTGGATGCTGCGGTGCTTAGGCCCCCATAGGGCCCTAAGTGGCCACTTGTGACAACAGCGTTAGCCGAGGGCCCAGCACGGGCCAGACCCTTTGTCACCCCTGCGCCCTGGTGTCTGTGTCCCCCACCTTGAGAGGAGAGCGTTGAGCCTTGCAGAGGCGTCTCCCAGGTCCTGCAGAGAAAGGTGGTGGGGCTGAGACTGGAACTTGCGTCCTTGGGTCTGCGCACCTCTGTCCCAAGCCTGTGCCGTGGTGGGATTGGTGACTTGTGGGCGTGAGGGCGCAGGGAGGGAGGGTGGTCAGGGGAGGGGTGGGCAGGAAGCTGAGAGGGCCCCCATGCTGGCGCCAGGCTAGCAGAGCGGGCAGCAGCGGAGCGGGGACTGTGAGGATGGAAAACGGTGTCTTAGCACCCGAGGGCCTCATGTCCCCAGAAAGGCCCTTGGGATTTTCCTGGGGGGGACCACAGGTGGGTGGCCCAGCCAGCCTGGTGATCCAGGGCCAGGACAGCCAACTTCCCACAAGCGTCTGGTCTGGGGCTGGGGAGTGTCCAGCCTCCCAGCCTCAGCCGAGCGGGTCCAGGGTTAGATCCTCCTGTAGGCTCCAAAGGGACAGACGTGGCCCTGGCAGTGGAGGCTGCTGGGGGCCACAGAAACCTACGTTGCAGGGTTTGACCTGAGTCACTTTTGGGGGCCGGGGCAGAGGGGATGCTGGTGCAGGGAGGGCTGTGGAGGGCAGCAGGGAGGAGGGCAGTACCTGGCCAGCTTCACTGACTCAGTTTCCCCACCCCCAACCTCCAGGCATCCTGACAGAGGATGACGTCTACTGCAGCTGCCTAGCGAAGACGCTCTGCCACGTGCCCGTCCCTGTGACTGTGGGTTTTTACGCCCCCTTTGGCTGCCGCCTGCACATGATGCTGGATAAGATCACCGGTGAGGACGTGTGTGTGTGTGTGTGTGTTGGGGGCGGGGGATCGGGGAGGATGAGAAGTGGAGCCTCGGGTCCCTACCCAGCTCCAGCCATCCATCCCCAGATCCCCTCGCCCCTGCCCCAGTCCAGGCCCTCCAGTGCCCACGCCTCCGCCCCGGCTCCTGTTCCACCGGCCTCCTGGCCACCTCCAAATCTCACCTCCCTCCAGTCCCCACCACCAAATCCACTGCAAGGGACTCTTCTGAAATACACACGTGGTCCTGTCCCTGCCCTGCTCAGAGCCTTCCATGCTCCCCAGTACCTGAGGGAGAGAGCCCAGGGTCCTCACTGAGGCTGCAGGCTCCTGCCAAGCCCCCCTGGCCTCTGTGTCCCCCGGGCCACCTCTTCTCTGCAGCCCCGGCCCCGTGCTGGGCCCTCACCAGACACCTAACAGACGGATGCTCACTGAAGACATGAGCTAAACCCCAGCCTGGTCAGCAGCTGCTTTGACCTCGTTCACCCTGCTGAAGCTCAGACCTCAGCCCGCAGTGTGGCCAGAGGGGCCGGGGGTGACTGTCTTCCGTGTGCCTGGCCCTGGTGCGGGCCCAACAGCCTTTCATTCCTGAGCACCTGCTAAACGAGTCCATGTCCTGCCCCTGTGTTGTCACAGAGGAACAAACAGGTTCCCAGGAAGAAACTAAGATAGAAGGAAAAAAGAGACAGCATCATGGGGAGGTCCTGCTCTATGCTGGGTGACTTAGTCACTCCCTGTGCTCAGAGACAAATCCTGCCCCCCGACGTCTCATGGCCTGTCCTTCACACATCCCCCCAGTGCCCAGGGGACACAGCAGTGATCAAGACAACCAGGGCCCTGCCCTCCCGGGGCTCACAGTCCAGCAGGGGTGACAGACTTGTCCTCAGACAGTGATGACCCAGAGTGGGAAGAGCTGGGGGCCTTTGACCCAGCCTGAGGATCAGGGAGGGCTCCCTGGAGGAGGAGCAGCAAGGCAGGAAAATCGCATTGGTCTTCCTCAGTGCTTTTCATTCATTCATTCCTTAGGACCCCACCCCCGGGGCCCCCAGCCTTTCCACCCTTACTCGGGACCTCTGGATCTGCGTCCAGCCCCTTGCCCACTCCTGGCTTTTCGTTGCGTCCATTCTTGGCCCCGCCCCAGCCTCGCCCTTAGACCCTTTTGCGGTCCCAGCTCTTTCGGGGCGGCAGGGGCGCACCTTCTAAAGTCCAGGCCGCCTCCCACCGCCCGGTCTCCGTTCTCTGCTTAGTGCCGGGTCTCTCCAGGGGCACCCGGCGCCTCAGCCGCTCACGTCCCCTGTCCCCGCCCTTCCCCACAGCGCTGATGCAGCAAGAGGCGGCGCAGCGCGAGCTGGAGGAGCTGCAGCACGTGCAGTGGCGGCCGCGGCCGGTGCGCGGCTGGAGCGTCCCGCGCCTGCTGTGGTACCTGGTGTTCCTGCAGCCGGTCATCACCGAGGTGCACCTGCAGCGCAAGAACGTGCAGTTCCTCTTCATCCGCTTCAGCGCCTGGCAGTACGCGGGCACCGACAAGCTGTGGGCCGGGCTGGTGACCACGCTGTGCGAGGGCATCCGCCACCACTACGGCGCGCTGCCCTTCAGCGTGTACTCGGTGGTGGGCAACAAGCCGGTCACGACGCCGGGCTGCTGCCAGGGCGAGTGGCACTGCCGGCGCCGCGTGTGCCTGGGGCTGCTGGCGCTGCTGGCGGCGCTGGCCCTGGGCGTGGGGCTGCTGTATCTGTCGCTGGGCGGCCGCGAGCACGGCCACGGCGGCGCGGGCGGCAGCCTGCTCAAGGTGTTCGGCGGCGCGGCCACCACGCTGTCGGGCTCGGGGCTGCTCATGGCCGTGTACTCGGTGGGCAAGCACCTGTTCGTGAGCCAGCGCAAGAAGATCGAGCGGCTGGTGTCGCGCGAGAAGTTCGGCAGCCAGCTGGGCTTCATGTGCGAGGTGAAGAAGGAGGTGGAGCTGCTCACCGACTTCCTGTGCTTCCTGGAGATCTACCAGCGGCGCCGGCTGCGCGTCGTGCTCGAGGTCACCGGGCTGGACACGTGCTACCCGGAGCGCGTGGTGGGCGTGCTCAACGCCATCAACACGCTGCTGTCCGACAGCCACGCGCCCTTCATCTTCATCCTGGTCGTGGACCCCAGCATCCTAGCCGCGTGCCTCGAGAGCGCGGGCAACATGAAGGGGACAGCGGACAACGGCTACCTCTTCCTCAACCGCACCGTCACGCTGCCCTTCTCCGTGCCCATCATGGG
The DNA here is from genome assembly GCA_963574885.1 of Lepilemur ruficaudatus. NCBI lineage: Eukaryota > Metazoa > Chordata > Mammalia > Primates > Lepilemuridae > Lepilemur > Lepilemur ruficaudatus. The sequence goes on along the minus strand of CAUYRT010102565.1, from coordinate 59,488 downwards.
CCCCCGCACCAAGCTGCAGTTCCTGCACGACGCTGTGCAGAGCCGCGACGACCTGCTGTATCGCGAGATCACGGGCAAGCCGCGGCTGCTGGTGCGCGGGGCCGGCGAGGGCGCGCAGCTGCTGGCGGTGGAGACGCCGCCGGCGGGGCCCGAGCACGCCCGCGTGGACGCCGAGGCGGCGCGCGGCATCCAGGAGGCACTCTTCTGCCTGCACGACGAGCGCGACTGCCTCTACGAGTACGTGCCCGACAACGTGGTGTCCATGCGGCGCATCGTCAACACCGTGCCCATCACCGTGCGCCTGCTGCAGCAGCAGCAGGGTGACCTGGGGGGGCCCACGCCGCGCCAGGCCGTCGCTTGGGTGGTGCTCGCCAACCAGTGGCCCTGCCGCCTCAGCTGGGCGCTGCAGTGCCTGGAGGACCGGCAGCAGGCCGGGGGCGCGCCCGACGGCCGTGCGCGCCTCTGGGACGTGTTCCGCGACAACAGCCGCGAGCTGCACACCATGACCAAGGCTTTGCAGAACGTGCTCGACCTGGACGGCGACCCCGAGCTTTTCGAGCGCTTCCTGGGTGCCGACTTCCCCTTCACTGTGGCCGAGGCGCAGAGCCTGCTGCGCTGCACGGTCAACCTGGACCACTCAATCCGCCGCCGCATGGGCCTCATTCGAGCCGTCAGCGCGCTCAAGCCCCCCAGCCCGCCCAAGTCCCCTGCCCGCGACGCCCCCCACGCCGCCAACGGAGCCAACAACGCCTCCAGGGCGTCCCCGATAGGCCATGCTGCAGGACACACCAGCGAAGCCCACCACCCCCGGGACCGGGCCCATGGGAGCAAGCCAAGGCCTGTGGCCTGAGCGCCCTTCAATCCGGGGGAGCCCAGGCCAGGGGGTCTTGGATGCAGCACCTTGCACCCAGCAACAGGCAGCAGCCTCTCCACCTGCCCACGCTGAGGGAGGGGGCCCGAATGGGCCCAGGGCCCAGGATCCAGTGTCCGAATGAGGCCTGCGGGGACTGCCCCACCAGATGAACCTGTGAACTAGAGGGCACGTGGGCAGCAGCCTCCAGGAGCAGGGTGTGCCAGCGCAGGCCCAGGGCCAGCCAGGAACTCGAACACAAGTGCAGTAAATGAAGGAGTTAAAGCCTCGGGGTGGTCTTTATGTCCTGGTCTCCTGGCTCAGTGGGATGGGCCACTAGGCCCCTGCCCTGTCCCGCAGTCCACTTTCTCCCCAGGGAGCCAGGCCGGACCTGCCCTGCTGGCATCCGGGCAGGTGGGGCCGTGGGGGCGGTGGGCGAGGCCGCGGGGGCAGAGGAGATGAAGGGCGGATGGCCCAGTTGACTCAGGCAACCAGGAGCACCCAGGCCTCAGGGAATCCAGGTCCTTGTCCCCACGCCCTGACCTGCCCCTCTGTGAACAGGGCGGGAGGTGTCATTTCCGAGGGTGGTGTCCCTGGTGGCCTCAGCAAGCTGCTCCGTGTCTCAGGGTGGCTCTGCCCTCACCATAATGGGTTAATTAAGCCTCACTGGCACCTTAGCCAGTTGGGTGCGTGGCACTGCCTCCCCCAGACAAGTAACTGTCCAGAAGGTACCTGCTTTTGGGGTCACTCCAGGACCACCCAAGGGCCACTGGTTAGTCACTGACACTGAAACCAATTGATCAGCCCTGTGATGAGGATAGGGCAGTTGAGCAGAGATGGGGACACTTGGGGGACACACAGGATCTGAGCCAGGGTCAGGCAGGAGGGGTTTTACCAGGGCTGCAGCTGGACTCTGCCTGGATAGCTCACCACTTTCCCCGCCCATCAGGGGGACAGAGATCTCAGGTGGGGCTGTTGCTCCTCTGTGCAGTTCCTCATTGGTCAAACATTTAGGCACAAAGGCCTGTGGGGTGCCTGGGTCCAGTGTGTGGGGTCGTGGGGGAGGGCAGCAGGGACTGAACATACCCTGGGACCAGAGGTCAAGGGTGTGACTTTTTTTTTTTTTTTTTTTTGAGACAAAGTCTCACTCTGTTGCCCAGGCTAGTGCCGTGGTGTCAGCCTAGCTCACAGCAACCTCAAACTCCTGGGCTCAAGTGATCCTCCTGCCTCAGCCTCTTGAGTAGCTGGGACTACAGGCATGTGCCACCATGCCCGACTAATTATTCTATTTTTAGTAGAGATGGGGTCTCACTCTTGCTCAGGCTGGTCTCAAACTCCTGAGCTCGAGCTACCCTCCCACGCCCAGCCACGCGTGTGACTTCTGAGCGAGGGCCCTGAGGGCAAAAGGAACAGTCCCCAAGAGACCCAAGACACCCACCCTCAGGCCATGCGGCGGTGGGGCCACTGGCCTCACGTGCCTTAGCTTCCAGGCCAGGCACAGCATCCAGGCCTGGCCGACCCCAGCACTCGTCTCCCCTGGCCACAGTGATCGTGTCACAGGTCAGCGGGAGCCCCGTGATTTTCCCTGGAAATACCCGGGCACAGGCACCGATTTTCATGCCTGGCATGGCTAAGCTGGGGCACAGGCCTGGGCCTGCTGGGACATGTCGCCCAACAGTCGGGGAGAGCTGCCCAAGAATGGAGCCACCACAGTGGGAGAGACATGGGGCCTTGTGACACTGGTCAGTGTCTCTGTAAATGTGCTGTTGGGGCCAATGTATCTCCCTTCCTTTTCGCCTCGCTTAAGCCAGTTTCAGTTTTGCAGTTGGGTTTGTTTCTCACCACCTAGAGTCCAGGCTGAGAATAAATGTTTACTCCTGACACCAGGAGTGGGTGCTGTAAGAGACAGACACGAATGTGCGCACTTGGCCAGAGGTGGGGAGGACTGAGGACCCCCCACGACCCGGTAAGAAGCTGCAGCCTGTTATGGGGTACCCACGCAGTGATCAAACTTGTCCATTTTATCTTAAGACTGACCACAGTCGGGCATGGTGACTCACGCCTGTAATCCCAGCACTTTGGGAAGCCGAGGCAGGGGGTGGCTTGAGCCCAGTTCCAGGTTACTGTGAGCTACGACTCTCACCACTTGCCTCTACAGCCAGAGTTTTGGGAGAGTGCGTAAACCAAGGCAGGACGTCAGGGTGGCTCGCCGTGGCCGGGGCAGCTTGCTGTCCACCAGGTCCCACCCTCCTCTCTACGGTGTGGAGCTTTTCTGGGAACTTGCCCCTGGGGGAGGCCGGGGGACTAACTCTTACCAAGAGAAAGGACCATGAGTGACAGACGCCCCTTTCCCACCATGGCAGCGAGTGAAGAAGCAGGTTTGCCTTCTCCCCTCTCCTGCCTCGTCTGCCTGCTGGACGCAGGGGCTCCTGAGCCCCTGAGGGGTGACAGAGCCACAGGAAGGGGCCTGGGTCCACGAATCACTTGGTGAATAGCTGCCTGCCACTAGGAACACCCACATGTGACAGCAAACGTCGTCTCCTGTGTTAGGGCGCTGAGATCTTTGAAGGGAAGCGAACACTTGGCGAAGGGGCTCCTCTCTGCCTCCAGCATCGATCCAGAACCGCCGAAAGTCAGACAACCAGGAGTGCTGCGGAGCCGCTGTGCTCCTTTCCTGGGGCTGCTACAACACAGCGCCACAGCCTGGGTGGCTCGGAACAAGTTCGCTGTCTCACCACTCAAGGCTTAAGTCCAAAATTAAGGGAGACCCTTTCTTGCCTCTTCCCAGCTTCTGGGGTGTCGCTGGCACTCCCGGGCGTTCTGTGGCTTGCAGATGCGTCACCCTATCCTCTGTCTACCCTTTCAGGACACCAGTCACACTGGATTAGAGCCCATGCTGATGACCCCATTTTAACTTGATTACCTTTGTAAAGACGCTGTTTCCAAATAAGGTCACTCTCTAAGGTCCTGGGGGCTAGGACTCGAACATGCCTTTTTTGTGTGTGAGACACAGTTCAACCCTAACTGCTGGACAGGTCTGATCCCTCCCCTGACACAGGCTACATGTAGCGTAGACAAGGGCCAGGGACAGGCTGGGGGAGACCCCAGCCCCTCACAGGTGCCACAAGAGGGACAGACAAGCTGAGCCGCCACGTCCCCACCCCCACCTGAGGTGGAGGCAGAGGGACGGGGCTGGGCGAGCATCTGACGCAGCTGTCCCTGCTGAGACAACGCGGAACCTCGTGGCAAATGGCTGAAACCGACCAAAGGCCCGCGAAGATCTCTGGTCTGGCCAGGCGAACGACTGCCTCAGCAGTCTCAGCACCTTGAGACCTGGCTGCACTGTGTGGCTTTCCTGAGCCCCCACCCAAATGACAGTCCTAACTGTGGTTGACCCAGGGAGCAATGAGGACACTTGTAGCTGCAAGTGACCAAAGGACAAACCAACTGGCTTAAATGAGCAAGGTGTTTATCACAGTGCCAAGGTATCTGGGGCCAGGATGACTCCTGGGTTTATGCCGGAGCTGAGTGACAGCTGTGCTCCTGGCCAGCAGGTTCTCATGACCTTGCCACCTTCAACTACATCAGCCACCCACACGGGAAAGCAGCGGGTGGGTGGCCCGGGCCTGCCCTGCCGGCTGGTTCTCTTCTATTCTAAAGGGAGAAACATCTCCCAGATGCTCACCAGTGTCCCGCCGCACCCAGGCACGCGCAGGGGAAGGGAACAGGCCGCGCAGACAGGCTCCAAGGGCCGGAGAGGACAGGCTGGGATCTGCTCTCCTTGAGCCACAGGTGACTGGGCGGAGGAAAGACCTCTGACCTCAAGTGCCACATCCAGCACCCTGAGAACCCAGACCTGAAGCTGGGAGTTATTTGGGGCGAGGGTGGGTGCAAGCAGGGCTGCCCGGGAGCTGGTGGGCGAGACCCCAGAGGATGGACACACACAGAGGGGACCGGGGGCACCGAGGACCAGCACAAAGCAGAGAGCAGGCAGGTGGTGAACCCAGCCCCGGTTTATTAGAAAAGGTGTGAACAGAGTTGTACCGACAGGAGTAGCCCCTCCCCAGCCCTCTGCCCGCCCCCTCCCCCGGGTTGTAGTGCCTCTCAGGGCGCAGCCTCAAGTGGCCTGGGCAGCTGGGTCCCCGGAACCCTGGCTGTTGCCCGCCCCAGCTCCCTGATAGATTTATTGCACTTGAGAAAAAGAAAGCTCTGATCCTCTGCTCCCATCCCCCCGCCCCGCCCGGCCCTCGCCCTGTCTGGGGCTGTTCTACCACCGTCAACCACCACCGTCACTCACCACCCCTCCCACACCACGTTTCCTGTCTGGTCCCGCACCCAGGATGACCGGGGAACTGTCCCGCCACCACCCAGGACTCCTGCCCGCAATAGGGCAGGCCTGGCTGGCCAGGCCCCTCCAGAACAGGAGCCTGGTCCCGTGGCTGATGTCCTCAGAAACCTCCTCCTCCTCCTCCGCCTCCTGTCCACCCTCAGCCCAGAGTCTTGGAGCAGAGGACACATAAATAGAAGTGCTTGAGTTAGGGTGGGGAGGGCCACTCCCTGCAGCCGCCGCACCCTTGTAGTGTTGCTGTGGGGGGAGGGGCCCAAGAGCGGCCGCACCCCCTGGCGTCCTGGGCCTCAGGAAGGCTGGGGGTGAGGGCGAGCAGACTCTCATGGCTCTGGCCTCAGCTCATCGAAGACCAATCGGGAAAAAGGAACTTGGGGAGAAGAGACGGGGGAGGCGCTGTCAGAGCCGGGGGGCTCTCCCAGCCCCTGCCCGAGCTCCCTGGGCCCCCCCGGCCCCCGCCTCACCTAAAGTGTCACAGTGTCTCCTGCCCAGATTCCTGACTGGCTTCCAGAAGCAGCTCCTCGAGCTCCTTCTCGTTCTTGGAGCAGCTCAGTTCTGTGTGGGGAGGATGGGCGAGCAGCCTCCGGTCAGGCGGGTGGGGTCAGTGCAGACACCAACCTGTCCCCACCAGCCCCCAAGCCAGCCCGTCAGGCCAGCAGAGGGCCCAGGTTCCAATGAGACTGTCAGAATCAGGCAACAAACCTCATATGCCCCACCCCTGGGGAAAGCTCCAGGACCCAAGGGATGCAGGGGGGGGACCGAGGACCAAGCCCACTTGTCCCTGTCCCCTCAAGGACCATTTTAAAGAGGGGGAAACTGAAGTCCACCAATGGCCAGGTGCTTGCCTGGGGTCACACACGGCACCCAAGGCCCCCTCGTCACCCTGCCCCAGAGCCCCTCACCGTGTTCCAGGCCGCAGCTGCCCCCCTTGGCCTCAGGGCCCGGGGGTGGCTCTGGGGGCAGTGCGAGGGCAAACTCGGGCTTCAGGCCGTTGGGCAGCGGTGGTCCCGACTGAGGCGGCTCCGGCTGTGGCTGAGGCTCAGATGACCCTGGGTCCTGGGTGCCACTGGCCCCAGATGATGGCAGGGTGGGTGAGGCAGGGGGGGAGGGAGGGGCGGGGGACACGGGGGGGTCTGCCCTCTCGGGTGGACTCTCCACCCGGGTCACCACGAACACCTTGTGGCCCCGGCCTGGGCTGGACACGGAAATGCGCTGCTCAGTGGGGGAGGAGGGGCTGCCTGGGGGGCTCCTGTCCCCAGGGCCCAGGGAGTCCGTGGGGGGCACCAGGGAAGGGCAGGGGGCCGAGGGACTCTGGTCGCCGTCGGCCTCATCCCTCTGCCCGTCCTCTTCCTCCTCGTCCTCCCCGTCAGAGTCTGAGTCTGAGTCTGAGTCTGGGCCAGGCCCAGGGCTGGGGGCCCCATTCTGGGCCCCGGCGGAGGGCTCGTCAGCGGGCTCGGAGTGCCTGGGCTCCTCGTCAGGCTGGGGCCCGGTGACGGTGATCTCGGGCATGGAGGCCGACAGCTGCAGCCGCTGCTCCTTCTCCTCGCGCTCCCGCGCCAGCACGAAGTTGCGCTTGCAGCCGTTCTGGATCTCGGCCAGCAGCGCCTTCTGCGTCTCAATGAAGCTCTTCACCTGCGAGCCCAGCGGACCTGGCGCTCAGCCATTCTGGACCCCGCGGCTGCCACCTGCCCGCCCGCCGCCCAGGGCCCCAGGCAGAGCCCCGCTCACCGCCTCCTTCTTGGGCTCACGGTCGATGTCCAGGCGCAGCAGGGAGTGGTTCACCTTGAGGGCCAACGACAGTGCCATGAGCCCGCCCGTCTTGATCTCGTTCTCCCGAAGGTCCAGTCTCAGGAGGCGGGGGCTCTCGGCGATGAACTCCGCCACCGCCACCGCGCCTGGGGGGGGGACCGCAGGGGCTGGCCATGGGCCCCACGCCTGGCTGGCCACCCCGCCAAGGCCACCGGCCCGCTCCCCGTGCCCTGGCCCCACGCCCTACCCTCGCACGTGAGCTTGGTGGAGGCCAGGCCGAGGCGCAGCACGCTGCGGTTGCCGATGAGCCCGTTCTTGAGGTTGCGCACGCCCTCGTTCCCGATGGGGTTGTAGCCCAGGTTCAGCGTCTCCAGGCTCTGCGTGTGTGGCTGCGGGGCAGGGGCGTGAGGGTGAGCAGAGGCACCCATTGGCGCAGGAAAGGCCCAGTAGGACAAGGCAGGAAAGAAGCCAGAAAAAAACCGAACACGTGTGTTCCTTTTCCTTGGCAGCGCCTGCCAGGGCCGGCCCGATCCTGCCCTGCTGTGGACCTGGAAGGGTGCGACCCTCGTGTGCTTCCAGTCTCCCCAGGGCCAGGGTCCCTGTCCCTCCCACCGCCCCACAGCCTGGGCCCCCTGCCCTTGTCAGGGCCCGTGAGCTCCGCACGGAGGCTCAACCTAGGGGCTGAGCCTAGATTCCCGTGTCCCTAAGCCCTTACCATGGGTGACTCTTAACCTGGGTGCTGGGCACAGGGGTGCTCGCCCTGAGAGTCTTTGTACCTGCGTGGCTTGCTTTAAATATTTCATAATTAAAAAGCTGCAAACTTGCTGCAGGCTTCCAGAAATCCTAACTTTGTAAGCAAAAGCACTGTACTGATCTATGGAGCTGGATGCACAGAGACAATTAAAGGGGAAATTTCCTGTTTCCTCAGGGAAGACCGAGCACAAAAGCCGAAAGAGGGACCAAGCAGGCTGAGAGTTTAAACCGTTCCTGAGCTCGCAGGATGGGCACGGCTGGCGCTGTGACAGCTGGGAGACAGCTGTGTTGAGAGCTAGGGGTGGGGGATGGGGCGGAGACTGACGTGCCTCCCTCACCGTCGGCCCAACTCACCAGCGTCATGCCCAGGAAGGCCATGCCTGTGTGCGTGAGCTGGTTGTTCCACAGCACCAGGGTCACCAGCCCCTTCCTCTGCTCCTTGAGGCCCTCGCAGATGTAGGCCAGCCCTGGGGGAGGCCCACGGTCAGAGCCCTGCCTGTGGTCTGGAGGCCTCCCCAGGGCTGGAGGGGTGGGAACGACCCCCACTGCTCAGAGCCTCTGAGGCTGCGTCCTCATGGCCTGCCCAGCCCTGCAGGCCCTGGCCCATCACCCGACTCCCCTGGCCCCAGGGCTGGGGGGCTGGGCGTGCTCCTTCCCCAGCTACTTCCATCTCTGCATAAATGCGCCCACCGCTGCACCCCCAACCTCAGCAGCCGCTCAGCCCTGCCAGTCCCCACGGCTGCTGGCCTTTCCTCCAGCGCACACCACACCAGCGGACGGGCTGCGGTTCACCCGTACGCCCTGCCTGTCTCTAGATGAGAGCACAGGCTCATGAGGGCAGGGCTCTGTGTCCCTCACGGCTGTGAGCCGGGAGCCCAGAAGACCTGGGGCCTGTGGTGGGGTCTGGGCCTTGCTGGCCCACTCTGCCCCCTCCACCCCTTTCTGCACAGGAAGTTCAGGGGGCTCTGCCCACTGGGCCACCTACCCTCCTCCACGAGGGGATCGGGATTCCTCCTGCTGCCCCCGCTGCTCACTCAGCACCATGCTCCCCACAAAATACCCAACATCAAAGCTCCACGCTCCCCCAGGGCCCTTGCACTTGCTGTTCCCTCTGCCTGATCCTCTTCCCAGGCTTTTGAAATGGCTGGTTCTGTTCTCAGCCTCCAGACTGCAGCCCAGTGTCCCTCCCCATGGCACTCCTCCCTCCCCGTGGCGCTCCTCCCTCCCTGCACCATCTCAGGACAGCCACCAGTTGACCCTTTATCCTCACAATGTGGTTTTCTTAAGGGCACTTTTTGGATTTTAGTTATTTGCTCAACACCTCACCTCATGCTCTGGGTGTCAGCTGAGCTGTCCCCTCCTCCAGGAAGCCCTCCCTGGGCCCCCAAACTGGGCTCCCTCGGCCCAGCCCTGCCCAGTCTGGGTCAGCGCTGTCTAGGGCAGGTCTGTCTTTGCCAAAGGACTGTGAGCCCCAGGATAGTGCTGGGATTGTCTTGGCCACGTCTGTGTCCCCAGCACCACCCGGCACACGGCTTGGCACAGAGTGGGTGCCAGGTGCCGGGTGGGAGTGGGCAAGATGCGCACCCACCTGAGTCCAGCACGTGGTTGTTGCGGAGGTCCAGAATCTGCAGGGAGCAGTTGAACTTGAGCAGGTTGCCCAGCTGGGCTGAGTCCTGCAGGCCGTTGAGCTTGTTGTCGGCCAGGTACAGCTCCCGCAGGTTCATGTTCATCTTGAGGGCCGTGGCTGGCAGGGAGGGCGTGCATGTGCCTTGACTGGCCAGGCCGCCCCGGGGCGGGCTCTGCCCAAGAGACCCAGTCAGCAGCCCCCACCCGCCCCCAGCAGGCTGCAATGTGGCCGCCCCGCGTCCCGCAACTCAGGCTCACCGAGCAGCATGAGGGGCCGGCCCGACAGGCTCGCGTTCTCCAGGTGCAGCACCGCCAGGCTGCTGCGGATGCGCAGCGCTCGGGCCACGAAGGGCGCCGAGTGGTCCAGCAGGGGCGTGTTGCGGGCGTCCAGGTACTGCAGGCAGCTTGTCTGGGGGGGCAGGTGCGGGAGCGCAGGGTCAGGCCTGGCCCCAGCCCTCCCTGGCCTGGGAGAGCTGCCAGCCCACATCGCAGCAAGCAAGGCCACAGCTGTCATCTGGCTTCACGGCTGGGGAAGCTGTGGCTGGTGAGGGAGGGCTCAGCCTGGGGTCCCATGAGTGCACGAGGCAGGACTGGTGGCAGCCACGCCCCCTGACTCCTGTGTAACAGAGAGGTTCCCGGACAGCCCCGTCCCCATCCTGGGTGCAGCCTTCCCGTATGTAAGTGAAACCACCGCCACCTCCAAGGGACAGAATCACAGAGGAGAGGAGGAGGAGAGGATAATATACCTTATAAGGAGAGAAGGGACGAGGGTGGGTCGGGGGACAGGGCACCCCAGTGTCCTACTGCTTGGAAGCCAGGCCCAGCACCCCTACCACAGCCCACGCCCCAGGAGCTCATGGAATCAGGGCTGAGAGCTGGGTGCCCAGAGACAGCACCTAGACTGTCTGTTCCTGAGCTCCCCCGACCCGGAAGGTGAGGGCAGGAGGCGCCCACCTTGCGCATCATGTGGGCGGCAGCCTGCCAGCCGCGGGTGCCGATGTGCTTGTTAAAGGAAATGTTGAGGTGGGTGGCCGACTCGTAGTACTCTATCATGTCGAACAGGGCCGAGGCACCCTGGGGGCAGAGACACAGGGGCTCAGCCTCAGGTCCAGGCTGCGCCGGAGGAGACATGCGGCCCTGACACCAAGACGAGGGGTTCTGGGTAGGGAGAGAGCCTCGCAGGACAGGAGACAGGTGCAGACAGGGTATCCGGCCCAGGACAGAGGGGCCGAGCAGTGGCACCGCTGCTCCGAAATCCAGCAGGTGGCAAGATGCAGCCGCACCAGTGGGTCATGGGGACCAAGCCTTTCCCCTTAGTCTGCTGCAGCCCGTCTGTTTTATGTCATTTGCCCCCCAGAGTCCCGACTGATGGGGCCGTGGCGTCCCTGGGCCTTGGCCAAGTTCTCCAGGGCCTTGCCCCCGGGAGCTGGTGGGATCTTTCCATCACACCTAGAGCCTAACACCAGGGGTTCCTGGGGACGCCCACATTCTGGGGAGGGGAGGACACCTGGGCCTGAATGGGGAAGCTACTTTCAGAATGTTTCTCAAACCTACCCTCAGCACAGTCAGCTCCAGGGTGGTGCCCCAAAAAGGCTCCTGGTGGCCACGGGCCTCCCCTCACTCGGCCCAGCTCCCCAAGTCCCTCCTTGCTAAAGAGGATGGGCCATGGGGGGCCACAACACCCCCCTCCCGCTCTGGTCACACTGGATGTCCCTCTCAGCCTTCAAGAAGCCCTGCCCTTGCCCTGTCCCTCAGCCTGTGTCTAGAGGTCCCTCCCCCGGCAGTGTCCTCCCCCAACCCAAACCGCAGGCAGAGAGGCCAGGGAGCTCAGGGAACCGTACGGGCGGTGGCAGGGCCACTCACATCTTCGTCCAGGTTCGTCTGCTCCAGGTCCACGACCTTGAACTGCAGCCTCTTGAAGACCTCTTCCAGGGCCTCACAGGTCTTGTAGTCGAGCTTCTCACCTGGGGGGAGACCGGTGGCCATGCGGGTGTCTGGGACCACATACCTGTGCGTGGTGACGGCTCCGGGCCAAGGGAAGCCGGAGGGGTCCTCTGCCGGATACTTCCCACCTTCCCCAGCCCAGCCCCTGCCCCTGGGCTCGGCTCCAGAGGCCACTGACCGCCAGGCAAGCCCAAGCTCACGCCCTGCCCTTGGACCCAGCCCCAGGGAGGCTCCAGCCCTGCCCATGACCCAGGGCTCCTGACCTCTGTCCAGACACACACCTTTCAGGTCCAGACAGTCGATGCGGTGCCCGAGGTCCGTGAACTCCTGGGAAAGCAGAGCGGACAGTGGTTAAGGTGTGAAGATGCCAGGCAGGCCCCTGACCGTGGGGCAGCCGCTCCTGATGTCAGGCAGCGTTTGAGGATGTCTGGGGGCGTTCGAGTGGGGTCTGGGGGCATTCAGGTGGGGTCTGGGGGAAGGCAGTTGGACAAAGGCCCAGAGGGCGTCTATCAGCTGGAAGCTGGAGTCCACAGGGCCTGAGGACAAGCCAGCCCTGGAGCCAAGCTGGCCCCAGCAGCCCCCCTGCCCCAGCTGGACGAGGTCAGGGAGTGGCTCCGGCACCCTGGGGTGTCCAGACAGGGACAGGAGCCAGTGCACAGGCTGGGAAGCTGGCAGGGCGTGGCCGGGTACCTCTGAATTACTATTTAGAGGTACGAATTACTATTCAGAGCCCCTTGCGAATGCACAGAAAAGGTTAGAACACTAAAACACCAGGCAGTCAACAACAGGGGCTCGCAGGGAGGGGGGCCTCAGGGCAAGAAATGAGAAGTGGATTTTGCTTTTTATGTCTGTAGTATTTTAATTTTTTTTAAATCAGAGAATATATATATTACTTTTGGAATTCAGACTTTTAAGAATAAATTTTGTAATCTACCCTTATGAGAATCATATACGTGGCTCTTCCCTGGGGAACAGAATTTCTTTGGGGGCTGACAGATCCTTGAATTTCTTACTTTATGTAATTCTGTACCGTTTAAATATTTATGAAGAGACTGATTCGTTTCACAATTGAGCAGAGGACTTTCAAAGATGGATTTACACAGGCCCTCGGCTGGTGGCCAGGCTGGGGCGTGGGAGGGCCTCGTGTGGCCCTCTGCTGTGCGGTGGGGGTGATCCACCCCAGGGACCTCCCCCCCAGTAAGCCCCACCCCCGCCCCGCCTGTACCTGGAGCTGCCTGAGGAGCTTGGGGATCTGCCTGCAGTTCAGCTTCTGGCAGGCCTGCTTGTAGGCGCCGATGACCTCGTCCACCGTCACGTTCTGGGCTGCGGGCACAGGGGACCCAGGCCTGTGATCCTCCTGCCCCGGGCCTCTGCCAACACTCCCCTCTCTTCAGTCTCCCCCCATGCCCAGGCTGACAGCTCTGCCCACCCTCCGAGGCCCCTTGCTGGCCACGACTGCCCCAGGGACGGTGCCCAGGACACCCCACACCTCAGCTCCCTGAGCACCCACACACGCATGCCACATGCATCGGCTGTCTCCCCCTCTAGACTAGAAGTCCCAGCAGGGCAGGACGGGGGCTGTGTTGGTCCCCACCATGTCCCAACACTGTCCAGCACAGGGCTGGGCTCAGATCAGGTGTTCTTTTTTTATTGTCCCTTGGATGAAAGAATGAATCGTTACTTCGACCCTACGAGGCAGCTAAGCTCAGAGAGATGAGGGACTCTGCCCAAGTTCACACGGCTGGTGCACAGTGGAGCCGGGATTTGAGACCCACCCTGCAAAGCCACGTGCCTCTCAAATGCCCCCTCCCGAAACACCTGCACAGCTCGACACTCCCTGACAGCCTCCCAGGCCAGCACTCCTGACCCGGGACACGGGAGCAGAGGAGGCAGGACCCGGCCCCCGGGGCACTGGGCAGCAGACCACAGAATGAATGACACGCAGCCCGAACCAGACAGCTGCACAGCCCTGGGGACGTCCTTGGGAAGTCCCCAGCCTGTCACCACGTGGAAGGTGGGGCTGGGCTTTCTGTCTGCACAGATTTGTCTTTTCTGGACATTTCCTAAAAACAGATCTGAACGCTATGTGGCCACTGCGGTTGGCTTCCGAGTTTCGGTTCCTTTGTGCCACAGAGTAGTGATTATTAGCGTGTGTTTATCTGTTCGCCAGCCGACGGGCCTTTGTACCGTTTCCAGTTTTTGGCTGTCAGAGCTTGGATTTCACCCCACGGTAAGCAGGAGAGCAGGAAGGAAAGGCTATGAGCAGAGGAGCGAGAGGGTCGGGCCTGGCTGTTAGATCTTCTTGCGGCCCGCAAAGCGGAGCAGGCACAGAGGTGACACGGTGGGCAGGGAATGGGGCCAGGAAGAGGGCTTGCTGGCCGCCCTTCTTGGCCCATCCTGACCCCTCCCTGCTGCCACTCCCCTGCCTCTGGGGGCCAGTGGGAGTCCCCAGTGGGAACTTCCAGTAACCGCCTCTGCCTGTCCTCCTGCCAGGCCAGGGGCTGGGAACCCCAGTCACATTGAGCACTGCCCCATCTTCTAGGGAGTAAACTGAGGTCCGGAAAAGGAAAGCTGCCTCCCTGGGGAGAGGCAGCTGGTACAGGGCAGAGTCTAACATTAGGTCCCCAAACTCCTCCCTTGCCACTGTATGAGGGTGGGGCAGGTGCTAGAGGAAAGAAGCCGACAGAGGCCAGCTGTGAGGCTCCCCAGAGGCCAGGCCGATCTGGCCCGACTTCCTCCTGGGGGGGCAGAGGCAGGGGAGTGGTGGGAGGAGTAGAAGCAGGTGGGGCAGAGCCTGAGGGAAGCTACAGGTGACCAGCAGCCTTCCAGGTGGTCTGGTGTCCCTCCTGCAGACAGAGAGGGAGCTCTCTCACAAAGGTCCATGTGCTGGGTGGCCCCGGAGCTCTGCTGGGGAAGGCAGCCCTTGGGATTGGAACAGCCACCTCAAAGAGTCGCCCTGCACACCCTGCTCTTAACCAACAGGGTCCACTGACGTCCAAGGGGTCCATGAACTGGAAGGAAGAAATTATCTCTTTATTTTCACCAACTGAACTGAAATTCAGGCCAGCCGCGGTGGCTCACGCCTGTAATCCTAGCACTCTGGGAGGCCAAGGTGGGAGGATCACTTGACGTCAGGAGTTCAAGACCAGCCTGAGCAAGAGCGAGACCCCGTCTCTACTAAAAATAGAAAGAAATTAACTGGACAACTAAAAATATATACAAAACTTAGCCAGGCATGGTGGCGCATGCCTGTAGTCCCAGCTACTCGGTAGGCTGAGGCAGGAGGATCGCTTGAGCCCAGGAGTTTGAGGTTGCTGTGAGCTAGGCTGACGCCACGGCACTCTAGCCTGGGCAATAGAGTGAGACTCTGTTTGTGGGGGGCAGAAAAAAAGGAAAAAGAAATGACAGATGTTTTCACATCACATAAGTTATTGCAGATTTTGAATGCTCATCACTACTTTGAAAACCGTAGTCATTACAGCTGCCGCTATATCCTATTATTTTATGTAATGACGAAGAGCTTCTAAATGCTAGATTATTTTTCAAAAGTACTGAGCTAACTGTATTTTAACTACCATCCTTTGTATCCTATTTTATTTTTTGCCTTTAAAAATCATCATTCTGAGAAGGGACCCACAGGATCTACTGGACGTCAAAGGGTGAGAAGGGCTGTCCTAGATAGACGCTGCATCAATAAAGGACCCCCAGGCCCAGCGGAGCTGGTAGCATCAGATGGGATGAAGTAGGGCTCCTATTATCATCACCAGCAGTTCTCAGCATCCGAGGCAGTTGACAGGTAACAAACGACTCATAAGCAACTTGTGAAACTGCTGTAGGTGCTTTAGGTGTTTAGCTCTGACAGACAGCCCCTCCTCCAGGAAGCCCTCCCTGACAGCCCAGGCTGGGTGAGACTTCCCCTCTGGCTCCTACAACCCCTGGGATCCCCACGCCAGCCATGTCCACTGGGTCATCACTGTCTGGGGATGGGTCTGTCTCTTCCAGTGGACTGTGAGCTCAGGAGGGAAGGTCCAAGCTGTCTCGGTCACCTTTATGTCCCCAGCACAAGCTCAAAATTACATTAGGTATTAAAACATTTGTTCCATGAATGAGTGGACGGTGGAGGAGAGGAGGCACTAGAAAAGAAAGGAGGTACAGCCCCCAGGGCCCCGGCCCACCCACCCCATCTTCCTTTCACTGGGCTTCAGTTTCTCTACCTGCAAAATGGAAGCAATAATGATCCCTATGGTTTCTCAGAATCAACACCTAGGGGTGTGGCTGTGCAGGGGCCAGAGACAAGTTTTGGCAAGTTCACTTTTTCCAACCCAAATCCCAATTCTTTGTTTGAGGTGTGGGGAGGAGGGGAAGGTCAATAAGCCTGACCAAACAATGGTCCAAGTTCATCCAGAAAAGAAGATCCATAATCACTGCCAAGGTAATTTTCTACCAAGAAATGGGTGGGGGAGGGAGGAGGCCTTACCTTAGCAGGCATTAAAAAACTACTTTAATGGCTGGGTGCGGTGGCTCACATCTTTAATCCCAGCACTTTGGGAGACAAGGCGAGAGGATTGCCAGAGCCCAGGAGTTTGAGATCAGCCTGAGGAATGTAGCGAGACCCCATCTCAACAAAAAAAATGTTTAAAAATTAGCCAGGTATGGTGGTGCACGTCTGTAGTCCCAGCTACTCAGGAGGCTGAGGTGGGAAGATCCTTGAGCCCAGGAGTTCAAGGCTGCAGTGAGCTATGATCGCACCAGTGCACTCCAGCCTGGGCAGCAGAGCGAGTCTCTGTCTCAAGAAACAAAACAAAACTACATTACAGTGGTGTGGTAATAGAACAGGGCCAGACTGAGTGACTAAAGAACAGAAAAGTGACTCCAAAAGCAGAGACAAGTTTTGAGAATTTAGTGCCAAATAAAGTTGGCAGATTACATTGCTAGGGAAAAAACAGATTATTCAATACATGAGCTACTTTGGGACGACTAGAGCTAACCACTTGGCGGCTGAGTAGTAAAATTAGATCCCTTCCTCACACCATATTTCAAAATACAGTTCAATGAGTTAAACAGCTAAATATAAAACAAATAAAAGCACAAAGCTGAAAAAAACACAGTTGAATAATTAAATAACATTGATATAGTGAGGACTGAGCATTGAGGCCACCAAAGACAGAAACCACAAAGAAAAAAAAAGTCAACAGACGACCCCATGAAAATTAAAATTCTGTAAAAAAGAAAATTATGTTAGTTAAAAGGGAAATGCACAATTAGAGGAACCATCAGAAGCATAGGAAGAATCTGCCTGCCACACAGCGCACCCCCAGCCTACAGACTGTGCCAGGCGCCTTGCCCAGGAGCGCATCGGCCTCCGTGAAGCAGGAAGCCACAGCGGGGCCAGGCCCACCCTCAGCTGTGGCGGTTAAGGCTCAGGTTCAAGTCCCAGGCCCCGGTTCTGTAGCTTTGGCTTGTTCTCTCAAGTCTCCAAGTTCCAGCTTCGTCAAATCTTCAACAGGGATGATAACAGCACGTATTTTACAGGGCTGGTGGACAGACTGAACAAAACCATTTGTGGACAGAGCCTCACCCTGGGCCAGGTGCTGCCTCACGTTTACCCACAGTATTGCCAGCATCCGTATTGCCATCTTCAGTTGCGCATCTACGGTGTTTGGAGCCAGAGCCTGGGGAGGTCACATCTGCCCTCCCATTTACAGAAGGGAAGACTGAGACCAGGGAGTAGGAGGGTTAGACATCCCCAGAGAAGGTTGGGGGTGGGGCAAAGAGACCCCACCCAGGGTGACTTGACCCCTGGAGATGAGAATGACCAGTGTATCCTGTCGATCAAGGTGGGGACAGACACAATAAAGGAACGAATGGCAGGGGCTCACGGTTAGTCCGCCGGGCCTCGATTTCCCCACAGTGTCACTGGTAAGTCCCAAGGCCTGGTATGTCACCAGTGAACGTACAGGAGAGTGCTGGGTGGCTCATGAACGATTTTATAGTAATTGCTATGTATTTGTTTTATTTATGTATTAAGAAACAAGAACTAGCACATCAAAACTAAGATTTTACAAATGCTATTGCTTAGGAATGAGACTAAATGTATTCAAATAAAAAACAAACCGACTCAAGAAAAACCAGACAGACAAATGCGGCGCAGGTGGATTGGAGAACAACACACAGCATCTACACGGCACTCAGGCCGCGCCAGGCACCAACCCAAGCGCTTCCTGTGTACTTATACACGTTCAGTTCCTGCAACGCTTCCATGAAGGGGGTATTGTTATCATCTGCACTTTAGAGAGGGGGAAACTGAGGCCCAGTGGAGGCTGCATGACTTGCCCAAGGTCACATGGCAAGGAGCTGGCAGAGCTGGGGGCTGGCCCCAGCGCAGGCTCCCGTCCACACACACACCTCAGCCTGTCCTGCTCTGAAACCTTAATTCTCAGCGACCTTGCCTGGCCGGAGGAGGAGACAGGACCGGGCGCAGAGGCAGGCTGTCGGGGAGCACTGGACTCTAGGCGGGATCGCAAAAGGCGTGGGCTCTGGGGAGTCGCGCTGGTGGGCAAGACCTCACCGCTGCGGGGATGGGGCTCTGTCGCTAACCCCAGCACCTGGTGGCCAGTTTCCCAGGAACAGGCTGAAGGGCAAACAGAGCCTCCCACCCGCTGTGGCCCTCACAAACAGACAGAGAGAAACCCAATGCCAGGCATTAGGCGACAGGCAGAGAGACGTCTGTCTTGCCTTGACACACAGGTACAAAGACACCTACAAGATGCAAGGACAGGTTGGGCACTAGGGGGCGGCGGTGACTCAGGCGATCCTCACATACAGTCACCCAAGTGGTAGTCAAAACACTAGGAAGCAACCATGTGTGTGGCAGGTAGAGGGGTGTGTGTGTGTGTGTGTGTGTGTGTGTGTGTGGCGGGGGGGGGCAGAGAGAGGGACAGAACTGTCACAGGAGGAATGGGGAGGGAGCGAAGGCGTCCAGTCTGCAAGTCCCATCGAGGGCCCAGGGGCCCAGGTTTTCACAAGCCCCCATGTGATCCTGATGGCAGCCGTACTGCGAACGGCCCTGCTTTGCACTGCAGGTGCTATTTGGTTATTTTGGAATGAGCAGAAAGGAGCCAGAGGGAAGCTGGCAGAGGGAGAGAGAGGGCCTATCCCCAGAGGTCCGACAACTGGGCGCGGGTCTGCACCTTCATTCCCCGGACACATGAGGACCCACTGCGTACACCAAGTGCCGTCCCTGGGCAAACAGAGCAGCAGGTAGCAACCTCCAGGACAGGCTAAGTGTGACAGGGTGTGGGCAGGGAGGGAGTCGGGTGGGCAGAGGGATGTGGGACAGCCACCCAGTGGGCCTTGGTGAGGACTTCACTCTCACTCTGCGGGAGACGGGAGCCCCTGGGGGCTGGGAGCAGAGCTGCACCAGCGCTTATTTTAGGCTCCAGGGAGGACTTCATTCTGCAGCAATCGGGGTCCCCTGTAGACCTCAGGGAGAGGGGACAGGACTGTGCCCCCAACAGGTGTGCGGTCAGGAACAGCACACCACAGGTGACCAGCGAGGCATTTCCTGTAAGTGTCCTTCCATCTAGGAAGGTGACAACCTCACCCGACCTTCGGCTTTGGCAGCTGAATGGCAGGAAAGTCCCGGGGCAGGAGGGCACGGCAGAGTGAATGCCTGCAGCTACGGGCCCAGGCATTGCCCTGCGGGGCGCCCTGTCTGCTCGGTCTTGTGCTGCCTGGACCCTACAAAATCCCCCTAGAGCCCCCAACAGACATCCTTTTAATATCCATCCCCCTTTTCAGAGTCGAGCCTCACAGACGTGGAAGGAAGGCCCGGGTCTAATTTGACATGAACATGCACAGTTCCAGCATCCTATCAGGAGTCGCGATTTTTCTTAAATGGCCAGACAGCAAATAGTTTAGGCTTTGCAGGATACAGTCTCTGTGGCAATGACTCAACTCTGCCACTGTAGCATGAAAGCAGCAATAGATGGTATATAAACAAATGAGCATGGACATGTTCAAATAACACTTTATTTACAGCCAGGTGTGGTGGCTCATGCCTGTAATCCTAGCACTCTGGGAGGCTGAGGCGGGCAGATCACTCAAGATCAGAAGTTCGAAACCAGCCTGAGCAAGAGCGAGACCTTGTCTTCACTAAAAATAGAGAGAAATTAGCTGGACAACTAAAAATATATAGAACAAATTAGCTGGGCATGATGGCGTGTGCCTGTAGCCCCAGCTACTCAGGAGGCTGAGGCAGGAGGATCGCTTGAGCCCAGCAATTTGAGGTTGCTGTGAGCCAGGCTGATGCCACGGCACTCTAGCCTGGGCAACAGAGTGAGACTCTGTCTCCAAAAAAAAAACAAACAAAAAAAAACCACCTTTATTTACAAGCTCACGGGGCTAGCTTAGGCTGTGGCTGATTTGCATTGTAGTTTGCCGAGCTCTGTCCCAGACATTTTGAAAGGACAAAAGCAGAAACTATTAACAGGTGGCCGCTTTTAGGAAAGTGAGCTGGCAATGCTGAAGGAGGACAGGGAGAGAAACTTCTTATGCTTTTCTCTACATATCTTTAAAAAATTTTTATTGATACATAATAATTATACATATTTTGGGGGTACATGTGATTTTTTTTTAAGAGACAAGGTCTCGCTCTGTGGCCCAGGCTGGAGTGCAGAGGTGTGATCACAGCTCACTGCAACCTCAAACTCCTGAGCTCAAGTGATCCCCCTTCCTCAGCCTCCCAAGTAGCCACCCCATCCAGGTTTTGTTGTTTTTAGACACGGGGTCAACGGACCACACACAAGAGGACCGTGTTCCAACTGCCTACTGTACTCAGTACAGTAACATCTGGCCGCTTAGCCTGGAAGGTGGATGGGGGGAGTTCGGATCGGAAGGGGCCCAGTCTGCTCTGAGCTTAGGCAGATTGCTACGGAGGCCTGGTACGAAGGCCCGGTGAACAAGGAGGCCTGCAGGTAGCTGCGAGGGATGCGAGGATGCTGTGAGGAGCTACTCACTTTGTGAAACATGCTCTGAAGTGCTCCCTGCACAGAACTGTATGAACTGCTCTTTACTTAACCCCCCTCCCCACCAGGCACCCCGCCAAACACTTTCTCCCTGCGCCTTTACTCCTCATCACAGTCCTGCAGAGTGGAGATTTCCAGCCCACCACCATTGCACAGAGGGGCTGGAACCAGGGCTGTCCCTGTCCTGCCTTGGTGCCCTGAGGTCCTCAGGCTGAGCAGACAGACCGTGAGGGCCTGCAAACGCAGCCTTCTCGAACATCCAGACAGGGAGGCCACCAGAGGGATTCGTCTTTCTCTGTTGGGTTCCCGGAGTGTGGAGAGCCAGTCCTGGCCCTCAGTGGAGCCACCCTCCTAGGTGTCCTCCTGGTGCCTGCTAGGAGACCCAGCCTGCAGAGGACCTTCACAGGTGCCAGTGCCGGGCAACAGATGTGGGCACCTAGCCCACCCTGGGGTGCTCTCACCCTTGGGACAGCCCCACCACCACCAAATGGCTCAAATAAGCGGCCACTCATTCCCCATGTGCTGGCCTGTCCGAGAGCCCCCTGCACGGCCAGGGAGACAAACCCGGAAGCAGTGGCAGAACAGCATCAGGGCCGTGAGGGGATGGGGAGAAAACCCAGATGTGGGGAGGATGGGCAGGTTGGGATCTGCTGAGGAGGGAGGCTGCAGAAAACTCGCAGGTCTTGAAGGGTGAAATGGCAAAGGAGAAAAGGCGTCCCAGGCAGAAGGAACTTCGTGCAGAGAGTACAGGCAGGAGACTGTCCGACGCACCCGGGCAGTGAGCTGCACGGATCAGGCTGGGCTATGTGAGAAGGGTCAGCAAGGAGGCTGTGGGGCGTGCAGGGCCTGGCCACCAAGCACAGGAGGCAAAGCTTGCACATGGGACAGGGGCACGGCCAGCCAGGCTCACAGGGTCATGGAGCAGGGGCTGCTACAGTAGTCAAGGTCCCGATCCTTCTCAGTGACAGAGTCATCTGGACACAATGCCTCAGGGCCTTTGCACCTGCTGCCCCTCTGCCCGGAGCACTCCTCAACCTGGCATCCCGGCTCCTTCCCTCCCTGCCTGCAAGTCTCTGCTCCAAAGTCACCTCCTCAAAGGCCCTCCCTGCTCACCCTCCATAAAATTGGCCTCTCTGTCACTATCCATCCCTGCACCCCACTTCATTCTCTACGTGGCTCTTTCCGTGACAATGAGGAGAGAACGCTCACCACTTGTGTTCACTGAAGCATCCCCAGAAGGGTCTTTACTGGCACACAGGAGGCACTCAATAAACATTTGTAGACAGAATGAATGAACACAGGTGTGGGGCTGAGAGGGGGTCTCCATACTCAGAAAGACACCCTGGCTCAGCCCTGCCAGCTGGGTGAACTCGGGAAAAGTCCCCTCTCTCTACGGTGGGCCCTAGATGCCCCGCGTTCAGGCAGCGAGGGCGCGCATGACTGTGCTCAGCCCAGAGCCAGCGCCTTCTGCGCTCCCTTCACTGGGGCCCGGTTCCTTCTTGCACTCCCACAATGTCACAGCTCCTCCCACGGCTGGGGGGGTGGGGGGTGGCAGGGAGTAGGAGAGGGACAGGGCCACACAAGTCTTTCTGGGGCCTGAAATAGGAAGAAGGCAGGAGAGCACCTACGGAGCTTTCCGTGGGAGCCCCGTGCTCCCGAGGCCTCACACAGAAGCGACGCTCCCGTCTCCAGCCCTGCACAACCACGCGTCCATGCTGCCGTGTGCAGACTGCCCTCGTTCCCACGTCCCAGCCGTCACCCATGCCGCTCCACACGGAACCAGAGTGTGAGGAGCCCTCAGACACCGTGCAAGGCTCAATTCAGCTGGCTTCCCAAGGCCAGCTGGGGGTGTCTTTACTGAAGGGGACCCCAGGGCAGGCTGATGCGTACTCACACCAGATCTGAGTCCAGGCCTGGTGAGCAGCCACAAGATGATGCCCATGGAAGCACCCGGCATCCGGCTGTGAGCATCCAGAGGACCCTCGAGACCAAGGATCACACCAGCTGTGCACCTTGGGCCACCTATTATCCACTGCGTGCGACTACCTACACACCTGCTAGTCCCTCACCGTGATAGCCCTGGGAGGCGGGTGGCAGTGTTCACTGTGTGGCACTGGTCCGTTTTCTCAGGGTGGGGGAGGTGCTTCCAACCTCTAACCTCCTCCCTGTGTTTGGGGAACTCCCTGCCTTGGGGATCCAGTGGCCTCACTCATTCTAAGCCCGGTTCTCCTCCTGCCTGGTGACATCCTCCCCACACACTCCTTCGCTATGAATCCTGCTTGCAACAGAGACCCACAGCTGACACACGCACTGCCTCACGCGTGGGGAGACGGAGGTCCAGGAAGAAAGTCCCTCATCCCAGACTTGACTGGGGGTTTGAGTCCAGGCCTGTGCTTCTGACCCCCTCCCTGTAGCCACTGTCCTGCATTTCCAAACGCTGATCATTCCCACCCCCTCGCACCACCCCCGGGATCCTTGGCGGCACTCAGCAGAGAATGACAGGGAAGGAAACAGACACCGCTTGGGGGCCTTATGGTGCTCTGCAGCTGGAGCCGTCACTCTGTGCCTACTCCCAGACTCGGTGATTTGCAACGGTGATCTCATTTGTGCCTCCTAGCAGCCCTGAGAAGTAGGGATTATCGCCCCAACTTTGCAGGTGAGATGGAGATGAGAAATGACCTGCCCAAGGACACGTTTCCCTCTCAAAGGTAATCTGGCGTGACCAGTCAAAACTATAAATGCATATGCCCTTTGATCCAGCAAGGCTACTCCTGGGGACTCATCCTACGTATACACTTGCAAAGATGCAAAATTATACACATATAAGGTTAGTCATGGCAGCACTGTTTGCAAATGCAGAACTGGAACCATCTCCAATATCCATCAGCAGGGGACCAGCCAATAAACCACCGTTCATCCATGTAATGGAACTCTGCGCAGCCACAGAGAATGAGTATGTTCTCTCTGAACCAAGAGGGAATAATATCCAAGACACGCGAAATGAAAAAAGCAAGGTGCAGAACAGTGCGCTTGTAAGCACACCCCCCTATGAAATAAACAGGAAATTAACACCTGTGCTCACTGTTAAAAAGCAAACTAACACAGGGATGGAGCAGCAAGTCAAACAGCCAGGAATCAGGGAATGAACCCACGGCTCCTTCAGCAGGCTTCCTGGCAGCCCCTGAAGCCACGTCCCAGGTGGTGGCCTCCATCACGCAGGTGGGTGCAGGGTGCTGCGGGGGGCAGAGCTGTGTTCTCCTCTGAGCGCCACCCCCAGGCACCCACCACATGTGGAGCCACCAGAGAGCACAGCCCTGACCTGGCCACCTTCCCAGTGGTCTTGCCCTGGGCCTGGAGCAGATGACAGCAGAGGACGGAAAGTGGCCACCTTGGAGCTGAGTTTTCCCCCCATTTCAGAAGCAACTCAGCAAAATTTATAGGTAAAATGAGAGATATCTTAGATTTGCTGTGAAATAATGGGGCTGGGAGCAGCACGGCAGATACAGATTGGCCACGTACTGATCATGACTGAAGCTGGCAAGTGGGTACAGCAGGCCCATTACACTTCTGCTTTTGTCTGTTTGAAAACATCCATTAAAAAACAGTTAATTAGATGTGAGGATTTTGTGACTAAAAGGAAAATAAAAAGATTTTTTAAAAAATTAAGAAAGTAATAAGAAAAAATTAATAAGAAAAATTTTTAAAAAGTTAAATGACACCCCAGTTAAAATGGCTTTTATCAAAAAGGCAGGTGACGAACGCCAGCAAGGATGTGGAGAAAGGGGAACCCCCATACACTGTTGGTGGGAATGTAAATTAGCGCAACCACTAGGGAGAGCGGTATGGACACTCCTCAAAAAGCTAAAACTAGAACTACCACAGGATCCAGCAATCCCACTGCTGGGTATAAATGCAAAGTAGAGGAAATCAGTATATTGAAAAAATACCTGCACTCTCGTGTTTACTGTAGCACTATTCACAATAGCCAAGATCTGGAATCAACTTAAGTGTCCAACGATGGATGAGTGGATAAAGAAATTATGGTACCGGCTGGGAGCGGTGGCTCACGCCTGTAATCCCAGCACTCTGGGAGGCTGAGGCGGGAGGATCACTTGCGGTCAGGAGTTCAAGACCAGCCTGAGCAAGAGTGAATCCCATCTCTACTAAAAAACTAGAAAAATTAGCCGGGCACAGTGGCACATGCCTGTAATCCCAGCTACTCGGGAGGCTGAGGCAGGAGGATCGCTGGAGCCCAGGAGTTTGAGGTTGCTGTGAGCTAGGCTGAGGCCACGGCACTCGAGCCCAGGTGACAGAGCGAGACTCTGTCTCAGAGAAAAAAAAAACTAGTTAGATAGATAGAATGAACAATATTTGACAGCACAACAAAGTGACTATAAGCAACGATAAGTTGGGGTATACTTTAAAATAACTAAAATTGTGGAACTGGAATGTTCCTAACACAAAGAAATGCTAAACACCTCAGGTGATGGGTACACCTAGTTACCCTGATTTGTTAATTCACACTGTATGCCTGTATCAAAACATCACCTGTACCTTATAAAGGTATACAACAATTATGTACCCGTAAAAATAAAAATAAAAAAAAAAAAAGAAAAAAGGGAAGAAAACAGTTAAGCCTTTCACGACAGCCTTAGTTACCAAGCCTGGTCCAGCTGTGGTGACAGCCACCCTGGGTGGCTCCCTAGAGGCTGACCCAGCAGGTGCTCTGTGAACGTTGGCTAAAGGAAGGAAGGAAGGAACTTGGGCCCCACGCCTGCACCCTGAGGGACAGGACAGCTAGAGGGAGGGCTGTCAAAGAACAACTCCAAGGCACATGGTGAGGAGGTGGCAGGAACTTGGGGCTCCCAGCACAAGCCCATCACTGCAGTGTCCCTGTGTTCAGCAGGGAGCCTACGACAGCTGACATTTACTAAGCTGTTATTTTAGGCACTCCCTTCATGTACCTGAGCTCAGTGAAACCTCGCAGCACCCCTGGGAAGGAGGTATGACCAGGACCCCACTCAAGACAAAGAAGAGGAGGCCCAGAGACCGACTTACCAAGCCACGCGCCTGCCAGGTGCTGCTCTAGGACTGACTCCACCTGCCCCACCCTTGCAGCCCCGTCTACGAGTTGCCCTGGGCCTTTCCTTGGGCGGCCCCTCCGGCCTGTCCCTGCCCAGGGCGGGAGGGCTCAGACAAGCCCCAGGCTGGGTTTTCCGCCTCCAGTCAGTGCTTCAGAACTGCATGCCCAGGGCAGGCACACAGAAAACCTGGTGGGGACTTGCAGGGATACTCCTTGCAGATCCCTGCCCCCATGAAAGGAAACCACCTCCTTTGCAGTTGCTGCCATTCAGACACGAGGCAGGCACATCATCAGCTTATGGTGGCCATGCGAGGAGCAGGCTGGGCGCTGCCACCATCTCTGCACTGTGTGTCCCTGCACTGAAACCCCAACTCCTACCCCCAGGATGAGGCTGCTCAGATGTGGCCCCTGGATCAGGGTCACCCACCACCAGCCTCCCCAGCCACCCTGGCCTCTCACCTTTCCCACCTCCCGGGCTGCAACTGCTCTTGTCTTGGCTCAGAACACTTCCCCTCCCCTCCCCCAGCTGTTCCCATAGCTGACTTGTCATTCGGGTCTCAGCTTAAGTGTCACCTCCTCTGACCTCCCTGACCTCCTTCTAAAGCAGCCCCCCACCCCCCGCCAAGTAACTCTCTGCTCGCCCCTGCCTCCTCACAGGTCACATCCCCACCTGTAAGTATCTGTTCTTTGTTCACTCTGTGTCCTACACCAAGGGCTCCCTGAGTCTAGGGATGTCACTGTGGTGTCTCAAGCAAACTGTGAATGAATGAATGAATGTGCTCCCTCACTCTGTGAAATGAAGACAATGTCTACCCTTCTCTTCTCCCCAGAGAACCAAGAGATGGGGGGAGGGGACCTACACAGTGCCCTGGGAAGGAAGCCAGCTCAGGAGAGGCATGGATGGCCTTTCCTCTGAGCCTCATCCCCTCACAGGCCCACTGAGAGCCTGTGAGTCCCGCAGCTTCCTGGACGAGAAGAGCTGTTCTCTGTCTCCTCCTGGGAGAGAGATGGCACAACTCAGGGAGCGGGTGCCACCGCCACGCGCTGCAGGACAGCCAGCTGCAGGGGTGGGGTGGGCTGGGCTTACGTAACCAGCTAGGAGCGGGGCTCCAGACGCTGGGCCTCAGGCAGGGACGTGGGAAGGGCCAGCCTGCTGCAGTGAAGGGCACAGATGGCAGGTGCCAGGGACCTGCCTCCCCCGCCCCCTCGTCCTGACCTTCCAAGCCGCTTGCCCAACTGAAGATCCTGTTACAGAAACACGTGCGGTCAGAAGACACCCACAGCTTTCCAAGTCTCTTGGGACAGAAGGAGCGAGGCAGATCGTGCCTGACTTTCCTCATGCCACGAAGCCCCACACGGAGTAGGCGCGTGATTAGGCCGATGGTGCGTTTGTTTGAAAAGACAAGTCAAAGCTTTAATCCCGGGGTCCCCAGTCGCATAGAACTCACTTAAGCACCTGAGTCCCACCTATGTGACAGGCAACTTTTAATTATAAGCTATTATTACAAGCAATCGCAAAGACTTACATACATTGCCTCATTTACTCTTCAACCACCCTAAAAGGTAGGATTTATGATCCCCATTTTCAAACAGGGAAACTGAGGAACACATCTAAGGCGACAGAGCCAATAATGGGGTTTATTTCCTTCCAAACCCTCCTCTCGCTCTGCAGTGGCAGGTTGGCCACTTGTCTCTCCCAGCTCCTTTCTGGACAGTGGACCTATGAGGCAGGGCCGGGTCTGCATCAGCCACTGCTGTGTCCCCAGCATGGTACTGGCACAGAGCTCAGCACTGGCAAACGGGTGCTGCACCACTGAAAAAGGACAACCGGTCCTGTGGTGAGCGGAGACTAATGACATCCACAGAACACAAGTGCCCAAGACTGTCCCCTAACCCAGGGCTTTCTGGGAGGTGACTGGGGGGTGGGGGCAGTTCCCCTGTGGCCTCCATGAGCCCCTGGCTGGAAAGGGCTCCTCAGAGGGACGTGTATACATCCTCAGAGGATGCCGGTGATTTTCTGACACATGAAGTGAATGCATCTTCTCAAACAGCACGACCTAGGGACAGCATGGCCTTTGGAGCCAGACCATGTGCTTAGGGGTGTCTCTTTGGGGTGTCTGCAGAGCCTAGGCCCCTTTCTCTGAAAACTGCCCCCTACCCATCCCCACAAGGGTGAGCAGCCCCTTATAGCCCCCTTGGACAGGGACGACGCAGGAGCTTACCTAAGCCTGTGTGTGCCAGCTGGGTCAGGGACCTGGACTGAGTAGGCCCATTATGGCCATCACGATGGCCAGCCTAGTGTTGGCAAAGGCTCTAAGTGCTAGAAAGAGGACCCAGGAGCGCATGTGGTGTGGAGAGCAGGCGCCCCGGGAACTGGCAGAGGCCCCGCACCCACCCGATGGATGCCCTCATTCCCTTCGGGGGGGCCCCAAGGGGATTCTGGCCCTGGGAACTCAACAGACCCCACCATCAAGGCGACGGCTCCCATCTCTTCACGGCTGAGTGTCCTCATCTGGAACACGGAGCCCATGAGACGGAGACGGACACACAGACTTCTAGAAGCCGCCACCGAGATCGCTCGTGTCAAGCGTCTAGCATGGGGCTGGCGCTTGGCAAACAGAAGTTGCCGTCATCACGGCCCGGGCCTGACTCCGCGGCAACACCTGGGAGAGTAGGCGTGGGCGAGCCAAAAGCAAACACAACACCCGCTCCGGGCAGAGGCTTGCCAAGCACCTGCCCCCAAACCAGCCACCTCTACCTGTCCCCCAGCTCGGAAATACTGGTCACACTCCTTAGACAAATATTTATCCAGGGCTGGGCGCCTAAGGGTGCAGAAATGAAGTCCTGGGGCCACACGAGCACCAAGAGTGGAGCGTGGCAGGAGAGAACTCTCCAAGGTAGCCTGTGGGGTAGGGGTGGGGGTGTGCAGGCTCCCCCACAGCCCAGTGCTGACTCCGCCTCCCCCACATACGCGTGGCCCCGGGGCCAAGGAACTCTGTTCGTCAGTCTCCCCACCTGATCCCTACCTCACAGCCCATCTGCATGGTGCCCACAGGCAGGCTCTGCCTTCTCTGTGCAGCACAGGGGCCAGGCTCCAGTGCCGGCTGCCTAGGTCTGATTCCAGACTTGCCATTGCCCATAGGTGAGCCAGACCTCACCCTCTGGGTCTCAGGGTCCCCCTGCATGCGTAAAATGGGACAGCAATTCCACCTACCTTGTGGGATATGGATCAGATAGAACCACTTGATGCACGTAGCGGGCTCGGCGCCATGCCCGGCACACAGTGGGTGCTCGGCCAATACCAGCTATTATGATTCCTGTTGTCACTGATCTGCAGGCCCTCAGTGGCCCCACACAGCCCTAATGGCTCCTCTGGGACTCTACAAGACAACTGGCCTTGTCCACTTTTTGTAAGGATTTCACAGCCTCCTGCCCTCATTTGCTTCAGAAGAACATTTACACCAATACTCAAGCTCCCACAGGGCTGGGTGGGCCCCACTCCCCCAGGCCTGCACACTGGGAGGAGTGTAAACTTGGCGGTGACTCTTCTCTGAGCTGCTGAGGGCAGGGACCGTGTCCCCACCCTCTGCCACAGAGCACAGCAACATCTTGGGTGTTCGGCATTTGGGAAAGTACCAGGCCTTGGGGTCCAGGCCCAACCCCAAAGAGAACTGGACAATGGAATCCATGTCTTCCTCTTAATCCCACTTGCCTCAAGAGCGAGCATCTCATTAGTAACTCAACAGATCCTTCACTGAGCACTGGCTCTGTGGCCCAGGCGGGGTAAGTTGGAGACACAGTGTCTAAGACAACACTGGTCCCCGTCCACACAGGGCTCCCAGTCCAGTAGGAGAGACAGACTGGCCCCCAGACAGTGACAAACCAGAGTGGGCAGGGCTGGGGAACTCAGGAGAGCACCTAACCCAGTCTGGGGGTCAGAGAGGACCTGCTGGAGGAGGGGCCATCTAACGCCACTGGCACCTGGGGGGCAGGGCCTCTGAGTCTCACTCACACCAGAACGTGACTGCGCCTGGCACACAGCAAGTGCTCAGTAAGTACCTGCTGAAGGAAAGACACTGGGAAGGAGACCCTTGGAGAATGAGTAGGAGATAGGCCGGCGAGAGGGGAAGAGAAAGTTTGGCATTGCCTTGTAAAGCTGAACACGCCCATCACCTACAAGCAGCAATTCTGCTCCTAGGTGTAAACTCTAGCGAGGTTCTCGTCCACCCTGCAGTGATGTGTATCAGAAATCTCACGGCTGCGCAGTGAGTAACACTGAGAACTGGACAGAGCCCAACGTCCAGCAGCAGCACAATGGCCACTGTCAGGCACGGCCATGGGGCAGCCACGTGGACGGAACTGGGAAACACAGTGTTGAGAGGAAAAGCAAGACCCAGGAATCCACTCACAACGCAAGATCACTTTTATAAAACTCAAAAACGAGCAAAACTAAATGCTTGTCGGCATACACGCAGAGCTGAGAAAACTCTAACAAACACAGGGAATGGCAATCACAGCGGTCAGGGCGCCAGTTACGGAGCTCTATGCTCCCCCCACCCACAGGTGGAGGCAAGTTCATGGCAACGTTCCCATTCTTAAATTGGGAGGTAAGCTCACAGGTCTTCATTATATGACACTCTAACTTATGTGTATGTTACATATATACTCCGAAAGCCAAGAAAATAATGGAGTAATAATAGTTTAAAAAGCAGAAGGTAGGGAGAAGAGTGTCGCAGCAGAGGGAATAGCACGGGCGAAGGCTCAGAGGAGAGAGCGTTCACGGTGCCTTCGGAGAACTGAAGGTCACTGTCAGGGTCAAACGAAGCAAACAGGCAAGGGACTCAGCACAGAGCTGGGAGCACCGAGGTGATGGAGAAAGATCTGCTGAGTCACTTAGTGACTCAATGCTCCTAGCACTGCCACTCACAGAGGTGCTACAGAGGTGATGGAGCCAGGCTCGGGGTTCCCTGAGAAAAGTCGGTGCCCATCAGAGGACAACAAACCCTGCCAGAACCAGGCGGGCTATTCTGGGCCACCTGCCTCAGGCTTCTGGTCAGGGGCACCAGATGGACAGCGGGACTGAGAGGCTTTGGGGGCGTTTTAGTGTGTAATTTTAGCATCAAGTAACTGTGAGCTGTTTACTGGTCCCACAAAGCCTCCAGGAAGCCAGGCGCCTGGAATTTCTTCCTGCTCACCTCACTTTCCTTATCCATAAGAAGCAGGTAAGACCACCAACCCTCATGGGGTCTGTTTGGGAAGCAAAGGACAGATTCATTCATTCATTCTTGAACAAACAGCCTGGTCTGGGCAGACAACAGTGAACGAGTCGGGTTCCCGCTCTCAAGGACTAATGGCTAGGAAGACAAACAAATATCATACCAATTAAAACTACAAATTATAAGAAAAAAAACAATGTTGTAAGAAAAATAAAGGAGATACAAATTTCGAGTTGGGGGAGTAGTTAGAAAAGACCCATAAGAAAAAGGATCATTTAAGATGAAACCTAAAAGATCAGTAAAAGTCAGAAATTCACTAATTCCTTCAAATATTTTCCTAGTGCCTATTCTGCGCCAGGCATGATTCTAGGGGCCAGGGCTACAGCAGTGAATAAAAGAGTCAAACATCCCCTCTCTAGGAGCCTACACAGCAAGGCGGGGGCGCAAGACAGTAAGCAGATATGTAAACGACAAACAGCAGGCACACAGGAGGGGGGACCACTCCAGACAGAGGAAGAGCCGGCGGCGGCTTAAAGGCCTGGCATAAGGATGTTAGAGCATCCGACAGCGATAGCGACAGTGGAGGGGCAGCTGAGATGAGGATGCAGACGTGGGCGGGTGCCAGATCCTGCAGGGCCAGAGACTGGTTTTCTGCAAGGATCAGGAAGCTACTGGAAGCGAACACCACAAGATAAACAGGACCCTCACACAGAGGGTGCTGACGACACGGTGGCCATGGCTATGGGAGGCCCAGGAGCCCAGGCTCCTGCTCAAACGGACACTCCTGGGACT
Source organism: Lepilemur ruficaudatus (assembly GCA_963574885.1). NCBI lineage: Eukaryota > Metazoa > Chordata > Mammalia > Primates > Lepilemuridae > Lepilemur > Lepilemur ruficaudatus. The sequence goes on along the minus strand of CAUYRT010102565.1, from coordinate 28,104 downwards.
GGCTGAGCCTCTGTAGGTGTGGAGGGGCTGGATGCATCCAGGGACCGGGACAGGGATGCCCTGGCTTCTGCCACCTTCTGCAAAGGAGCGAAACCTCGCCAAGTGATTAATGACTCTGAGTGGAGGTTTGCTCACCTACAAAATGAGGGACACCCCCAGCTTCATCAGGTCCCTCGGCCTGGTGCTCGGCAAACAGGGGCTGCACTTGTGTTTACAGGGTACCCTCTGCAACCTGCTGTCTCTTGACCTGGGCCAGGCCGCCACCCTCTGACACTGCAGGGCCTCTGTGCCCGGGGCCGACTCTACCCCTCTGCCGGCCCAGCCCAGCGCTCCTCCACCCCCAGCTCACGCTGAGACAGGGGCTTTGCTATGAGGACCTAGTAAAACAGCAAAGGAGAAAATGCTTCTTTTAAGAAAAAAGTGCTTCTTTTAAAGGTGTCCTGCCCCCCACCCATCTTTCCAGCAAGGCAAATGATAACTGAGAACAAATATAGCTGTATGATAAAATCCCATTTATCTTCAACAGAGAAGGAGTCCTTACAGAAGGTCCCAAAACAAAAACGGGCAAAGGAAATGATGAAGCAACTCCCAAAGGTATATAGTGTGTTAACAATAAACAGGTTAACTAGTAGTCAAAACAAAGCCCACGAAAACAGATACCATTTCAGCTCGAGACACCCAAATGCCAACAGTGCTCATTCATTCATTCAAAAAAAAAAATCTGGAGTTCCAAGGGTGACTGCGACAACAGAACCCTGGCCCTCAGGCTTGCAGGCCAGTGTGAGTACAGACATCTGAGGCTTGACGTGCACCCACCTTTTGACCTAGTAAAATCACCTTCTAAGAATTTTCCTGAGGAAGCTACCCCTGATGAACGTAAAGATTTATGGACAAGGATGAACATCACTGCATTATTTATGCAACTGAAAACCGGAGAGGACCTAAATGCTCAGCAATGCGGAAGTGGCCAGAACAAATTCCAACAGCCCAATGATGTAGTTTAAATCATGCTTTTTTAAAAAACATAGGAAAATCAAGTGGAAAAGCAGGACATTCAACTGTATCTACAGTATCCCTGCAGTTTTATTTTTATCTATCTGTGGCTGTGTATCTAGAAAGAAAAAAGAGACAGGAAGGAAAGACACTGGCCGGCAATCGCACGTTGCAAACATCTCAGGTGGTGCAAATCATGTACTTGATAAGTCCTGCATCTAGAATATACACAGAACTCTTTCAACCCAGTAGTAAAAGGACAAACAACTCAATTTTCAAAAGGGCAAAGAACTGAACAGACATTTCTCCAAAGAAGATAGACAAGCGTCCAATAAGCACGTGAAAGGTGCTCAACATCGTCCGCCGTCAGGGACATGCAGGTCAAAACCACGGTGAGACGCACGTCACACTCCCTAGAGTGGCCATGATTGGAGTGACAAGCTGAACCTCGTACACCGCTGAGGGGAATGTCACGTGGGGCGGTCGCTTTGGAAAACAGTCTGGCAGTTCTTTAAACAGTTAAACAAATTCCACTCCTAGACAAAGAAAAATACATGTCCACATAAAAACCTGTAGGTTAATGCTCACAGCAGCATTATTCCTAACAGGCAAAACGTGGGGACAACCCCAGTGTCCATGAATGGACGAAGAGATAAATAAAATGTGACAGAGCCACACGACGAACATTACGCAGCAACAAAAAGAAAGGAAGCACTCGGCCGGGCGCGGTGGCTCACGCCTGTAATCCTAGCTCTCTGGGAGGCCGAGGTGGGCGGATCGCTCAAGGTCAGGAGTTCGAAACCAGCCTGAGCAAGAGTGAGACCCCGTCTCTACTATAAATAGAAAGAAAGAAATTAATTGGCCAACTAAAGATATATATAGAAAAAATTAGCCGGGCATGGTGGCGCATGACTGTAGTGCCAGCTACTCGGGAGGCTGAGGCAGGAGGATCACTTGAGCCCAGGAGTTTGAGGTTGCTGTGAGCTAGGCTGACGCCACGGCACTCACTCTAGCCCGGGCATCAGAGTGAGACTCTGTCTCAAAAAAAAAAAAAAAAAGAATTTCCATTTTCTGTTGTTTTTATCTTTGCCTGTTAAAGCTTCTATTTTATGCATGCTTTATTTATGAATGTATTAGTGATGTGGTACTGACCTATATCATATATGAATAAATGAACAAGCAAACCACTGATCTAGACAATTGCAATTTTTTCTAGCCGGTCTCCTCGTCTCAGTCCTTTCTTTTGTTACACTCAGAGTTATCTTTCTAAAACACACTTCTCGTTGACTGATTGATTGAGTCATTGGTTCGTTCATTCACTTGCCGAGCTGCTGCCATCTGTCAGGCACGGAATGAGGTGCTGCAGATAGGAAGGTGGGTAAGATACCGCGCTCGTCCTTACAGAATCCCGCAGAACGGGCTCCTCGTGATCCCATGCTCCCCTGGGTGATGAGAAAGACTTTGTGTTCTGGCCCCTTCCTACCCTGCAGCCTGAACTCTACCCCTGCACTCACAGTTAGCCTCACTGAGGTTCTTAGTGTTGCCCAAACAGTTTTCACCCCGAGTGCTTTTCATTTTCACATCCCACAAGCGTGTAGGCTGCATGAGGGCAGGGGTCTCTGCCTCTTTGTTTACTAATGCACCAGTGCCCTGCACGTGCTGACTCCTCTTCTTTGAAGTCTTTTCTCTCCGGTGCATGTCTGTCTGTCTTTGAAAGTCACCTGCTCTGTGAAGCATTAAGCCCCCCCTCCCTGGTCCCCACATTCATGCTTTCCCGTGCATACTGAGCTCTTTTTCCTGTTCCTCAGTGTTCTGACTATTTCTCCATGTTAGCAATTGGGTTGATGTCTCCAACTGGTGTGCGTGCTCCTTTTGCGGTGGTCACTATGTGTTTTTCATTTTTATGTCCCAGTGCCTGTTTCAGACTAAGGGTTTGATAATTGTTTCAGAAAGGAAAGAGAAAGAAGACGCTAAGAACTCATCAAGGCCGTGTCCTTGTAAAGGTCTTGCTGGGCAGAGAGATGGTGATATGAAGGGATGGGCCAGGCCCTGGTGGTCCTACCTTCAAAAACGCTCCTATTATGTATTGAATTGTGTCCTCCAGAAGATACGTTCAAGTCCAAACCTCCAGTACCTCACAGCGTGACCTTATTTGGACATAGGGTCCTTGTAGATGCAATTTGTTAAGAGGAAGACATGCTGGGGTAGGATGTGCCTTTAATTCAACGTGACTGGTGTCCTTAATGAGAAAAGATGTAAGGACATAGACACACCGAGAGAATGCCATGTTATGGCGGAGGCAGAGACTCGAGTGATGCAATCAAGAAATGCCAAGGATTGACAGCCACCACCAGAAGCTAGGAAGAGGCAAGCAAAGATGGTACCCAGGGTCTCGGAGAGAGCATGCCCTGCCAATGCCTTGATTTTGGACTTCCAGCCCCCAGAATGATGACAGAGTAGATCTCTGTTGTTTAAGCCACCCAGTTTGTGGTGCCTTGTGACAGCAATCCCGGGACACTGAAGCACATCCTCTCCCTCAGCTGAGGCACTGGCCACTCCCTACAGGCTCAGTGTCTGTCCTAAGGTTCACCTCGCTAAGGTCTGCCAAGGATGCCCAGCTACACCTCTCAGCCTTCGTGGTGCCGGGGCATCCTGGTCATGAGCTGAATCTGATCAAGAGCCTCGTTCCCAAGACCCAGTGCCCACTTCAGTCTCTGGTCCTGGTCACAGCATTTCAGTCTCTTCCTAAGGATCTGCTCCTCGCCCCATGGCCCATTTCTAAGCACTGGCTTCTCTGGTGTTCCTGAGCATCACAACTGGTTTCTCCACATTTTCCCTTTTTTACACAATGGTCAACATGATCTTTTAAAAATTCAAATAGGATCATGTTGCTTATTCTCAAAAAACACGTCGATGGCTTCCTATATCTCCTGGCACCCTATTCTTAGCCTTACCATGCCACGACCATGGTAGGATGTCCATGATCTGGCTCTTGGATGCCTCTCCTGCCTCATCTGGTACCATGTTTTGTCTCATCTATGCCACCTGCTCACTGTCCTTCGTGTCATTGAATAGGTTAAGCTACGTTCCAGCTCAAGCTTTCGTGCAAGCTTTTTCTTCTGATGGGATCGCTCTCCCTCCTGTACCCCTGTCCTGACCTCCAGCCTCTGCCCTGTCACATAGCCATCTCATTCTTTAGAGCTCAGCCTACATGCCGCTCCCTCAGCAAAGCTTTCCATCTCCCGGACCCTGCTGGGGCTCACTGTTGTCAAGGCCCCTGCACCTCTTTTTCACAGCACTTATGAGTAATTTCTTAATCACTCTGTGGTTATCTAACTTTATCTGTCTTCCTTACTAGATCATAAACTCCGTAGTGTAGGAATTACATTTATCTTCTTCATTGCTGTTTCTCCCGCCCTCAAAACCATGCCTGGTACATAGTGATTGTTCACAAAGTATTTGTTGAATAAACGAATGAGTTTGGGAGCTTGTCTTGGTAACCTGGATAACCTCGGTATCAGTCCTAGAGATGTTGCCCCGTGTCACCCTTGGTACTCCCTCACCCCCTCGGGTGGGAGAAACATCCTCAAACTTCACCTTGGTGCCAGAACATTTCTGCTTGCTCTCAGACTTCCCTCATACCGCTTACCTTCTCGCTGCTCCTGGATTTTTCACTGTTCTTCCCCTTGTCGGGACACGTCCATCACTCCGTCTTGAAGGCTCTGGTGCTGAGGCCACCATGCCTTCTTGGCGCCATGCTGTACCTGTGGGACCCGTCACATTTCTCTCTGCACCTGCTTGGAGAGCTGCATGCTAGCTCCAGGCCCCACCCCTCCTGGACAGCCCTGTCCAAATTGTGTCAGGGACAAGTGTCTGGAGGTACAGCAGAAGGATTTCAGGAACTGGTGAGGGGATCCCCAGGGACCCATTGTTTGGGGAGCGCTGCTGTGTGCTGTGTGTACTCAGAAAATCCAACGCGGGCCGTAGTCCAGGCTAAAGAAACACAAGATGAGGGCAGAGATCTTTGTGAGCATTTATCGTCGGAGTAATTATTTTTATTAATGCTAGAAACAATTGATTCATGAATAGGAGGCAAGTCCAGATTGCATTATAATACAGGGAATAAGCAGTATATGAAGAAAACAATACAAAAAGGAAGGAGAAAACCTGAGAATCCCTTTAAGTCGGGTTTTGTGTTTACTGGAATAGAAACTGATTTTATCTGAATCGCTCAATAAGTATCCCACACAGTGGAAGCAAAATGACATTAGTGTTGACACTTCCTGAGGCAACTGGAAACAACAGCCACAATCCTGTATCGACGTGAGACAGGCATCGAGTAGGTCACACGACACGATTCCACTTCACCAGCCCCCCGCAGAGCTGGATGGACACGGCCATGCTGTTTCCCCGAAATGTTTGAAGCGCAATTGATTGTGTCTTAAAATAGGCCCACAGCTTGGCCCTGGGCGCTTTATTGGAAAGTCATGTCTCTGAGCCTTCGTGTCTTCCAGTTAACAAAGGATTAACTACTCCAGTCTTGGGCAGCTCATATAAATCCTTTGAGCCTCGGTTTCCTTGGATTTTGAATTCGAAAAGATTGCCTTCGTGGCTATCTCCAGGTTTCCTCCTGTGTTTGTCTCGTGAAACACCTTGATAACTGCTTGGGACACAAGATGAGCACCTGAAGACGGGGAGCTTGAGACCCGGCAAAAAGATGCTAATCGGTTCTCCCAGAGAAATGAATATGCATTTGGGGGATGGAGAGAGAACAAAGCCAAGAGAAGACAAGGGAAAGAGGAGAGAGTGGATAGCCTGCCAGATGGGTGGGGAGATCTACCCATTAGAATAGGGAGAGCTAGTGTTCAGTTTTAAGTGGTTTCTATTATTCTTTCATGTAAAAGACCCGTTCCTCTGTTACTCCAAAACTCCGACACTGTCTTCCTTACATGCAAAGTCCGTGTGCGTGTGTGTGCGTGTGTGTGGAGATTAACACATTAACTGCCGTGAGGGTTGTATTTAGCTCACTCTAGTTTTGACCCCAGGGCCACGAGAATCATATACAAAATCTTGTTGACGTACTTATTGTAACAAGTAATATTGACAATTTAATTCTAAATTGTGGATTAAATGAATAGAAGTCAATAAATTTTGTTTTCCACTTACGTCTACCTTTAAATTACACTCAAAGTTTTTATTCTGTTTTCATAATGAAATACTGTGGCCCCAAGGAAAAGTTTCTGGGGGTTTTTGTGTGTGTGTGTGTGTGTGTGTGTGTGTGTGGCAGGCAGTGTGTTAGAGGGTAGGGATGAGTCATGGCTCATGTCTGAGTCGACTCTGGGGCATCACTTCGTTCTAACCTCTTCCTTAGACAGTGGTCCTCTGAAGCAATATTTGTCTGTTTTCTAATTGGCATGTTCTGGAACCCTTCCTGTGTTTGGGGCGTTTTCTGCATTGTGTCTTTCGCCTCTCCGAGCAGAAAGCTAGATCTTGCGTTCCCACCTTCTCTGCGGCTAGGGCATATTCACCGATCGGATCCAAGTCCTGCCGATCAGCTCTGCTGATGGGAGACTTCAGTTAGGAAAAGAGCAGAGTGAGGATGCAAGGTCTGCTACTCACTTTCTAATGAAAATAACTATGGGGCATTTGGCTACTGGGGGCAACAGAGGCAGAGTTTTTTGTTTCCCTGGCCCGATGTCAGGGGTGTCTCTGTTGGAGCCATCCACAGTGTGGTCCGAGTGTTGTCCCTGGTCACGGCACCTCCGAGCCCGGCCTTCTCTCTCCTAGAGATTTTCTGAGCTGTCCGGTATCTTTTAATAAATTCTTTTTTTGCTTAAGGTAGAAAAAGGGGAATTCTGCTATGCGTAAATGAGAAGCTGAGAGATACACCTCTGGATTGTTGGTGGTTAAGGGCCAGCACTTCCTGTTTATGTGAATGCAGATTGAACTCAGTTGTTCTGTGATTCTAGGTACAGATTCCGAAGAGCTGCTAGGTCAGAATGAGCAAGGAGGTCCCAAACCACCCTCGAAGGAAGGAGAGTAAATGTTACTCCCGGAAGCTTTCTTACAGTTTTCGCACTCCAAACATACACACTAATTTGCTCCTCCGTCTGCCTCATCCGTTTTTGGTAAGTGCACCTGGATACGCAAGCTGGAGATGTGCAGTCCGCCCAGACCCTTCCTCTCTCACCTCCCAGTCTCAAGCTTCTGTTGCTTAAACCATCGTTCTTCTCTACACCCCCACGGCCGCTGCCCTGGCTGAGGCTTCCACCGTGCACTTGTCTCTCTGTTCGGCTCCCTGTCCAGCCCCTTCCCATTTCAGGCCATCTCCCATGCCACCGAAGGTAGTCAGTCTTTCTCTTTTCTCGGAGGACATCTTTCAGTGGCGGGCTAGTGTCCAGGCTCCTTTGTGATCTTGCCCCGGATGAGCATTTTAAACTCACGTCTTGCTACTTCCTCGCTGTCTCCTATGTCCGGCCACCCACCAGCCTCCGAAACCAGGTTCTCACTGCTGCATCTCAGAGAGCACTGCTCTCTCTTTTGGAAATGTCCTTTGTCAAAATCTCGCATTTGGCATACTCCTACTCGTCCTTCAAGATTTCGTGAGAATGCCACCAACTCCGGGAAATAGTTCCTGCGGGCTTCAACAAAGCGGAGCACTTTCTTCTCTGTGTTACCGTTCCTCATTCTCCTAACGTAGAACTTGCTACGTGGTTATTGACTGACTCATCTGTCTTCCCATTGGGCAATGGGGACTTGAGGGGTAGAGCTGGAGTCCTCTTCATCTCTGTGACTCCGTGGCCGGGGACAGTGTCTGGCACTTAGTAGGTGCTCGGCTGGTGCCTACGAACTTAATTAATTTATCAATAATAAAAGCAATTACAGGAAAGCGTCTGGAAACGAATGTAAAACACTGGGAACCTGCATTCCCAGCTAGAGGCTGTTATAAAAGTAGTAAGACTCCAGTCACAGGGTCAGCTCTCCAGTGGGTCACATGAAAACCCCTCGCCCCAGGAGCGTCTCTTTCTGCACAGAGAGCCCAAAGGCAGCCCCATAAAAGGAAATGAAGCACCTGCTAATTTACAAACATCTAGGTATCTGGAATAATAGTTAACACAGAACTCACTAATAGTTGGGGAGTAACTCATAGTTAGATGTTGGCATCTAACAAAATGATGTTTTTCCCCTTTTCTACCCAAGCAGTGATTCTCGGTTGAGGATGCTCAAAATGGCTTGAAATGGGAAGAAATCGTTCCAGACACCACGTGTATTTAAAAGGCGGTGCCACCTGTGGGCGTCCCCCATTGCTGTCGTTAACCACAATGGAGCAGCAAGCATTTACTGAGTCCTCGCCAGCCGAGGCAGAGGTGCAGAACGGAAGGCAGGCCCGTTTCCAAAAAATCTCCCCTGAAAACACAAATGAATGTAGAGGGAGGCAGGTGATCATTCACCATCCAGAAAGCCCCTCTGCTTTATGAAAGATTTCCCACGGGGCTTTTTTAAATAGGAAACTCCTCGAGAACACTTAAAATGTCATTGAGTTTATAAGGAATTGATTAAGAACTAATTCTTTCAGAAACCAATTTATTGCACGATGGGGTGTAGCTACCTTTAGAATGGCAGCTCCCGTCTTTGCCTTGCCGTCAGCCCCTGTCAGCAACCTTTACACGGCAACCCTGTGCAGAGTGCCCGGTCAGGGTCTGGAGACCTGGGTTTGAGCCTGGTTTTTGGCCACGCTGGTTAAGCACGGGCAAGCCCAGCCTCAGTGTTCTCATCTGGAACCGTGGCCAACGAACTTGGGGCAAGAAGTGAAAAAGAATTGAGTGTGAAATGGTCTATGGCATAGGTGGTTGTTCAGTATGTCCAGGGCTGAGGTAAAGGTGCTGGTGGGAGTGGTTCCTTTGGAGGGCTGTTCTGTGTCTCTTTCTTTGCAATCTTCAGTATTCCCTGGTTTTTGTTGTGTTGCCCCAATCTCTGCCTTCATCATGCCTTCATCATGCCTTCATCATCATAGGGCATTCTTCGTGCATGCACATCTGGGATGACCCCATCTTAACACGTGTGCCGTGACCCTATTTCCAAGTAAGGTCATATTCTGAGGCACTGAGGGTTAGAACTTCTAACATGTGAATTTTGGGGGTGGGGGACGCAATTCAAACTGCGACAGCTCATCCTCGTTCCCGCCTTAAGTCACTGAAATAGCAGACGAGCTGTGTTTTTTTCTCGTCAGATATTTTGCTTTTCTTGGGTAAGATGTTGCCAAGCAAAAGGTATTTTTATAGAAACAATAGCAAGCCACAAAGGGAAGCTCTTGGACACAGAAATCAAAGCAAAAGGAAAACTTCAGCGGAGAGCAGACTGGATTACAACGTGGGGAGCAGCTCTCAGTAGCGGTTTTATTTTTCCTGCCCGTCTCTTTCCTCCCTCTCCTTTTCAGGAAAGGGAGTGTATTCATCAGGGGTTTGGTCCTGACCTCCTCGCCTCATTGAGGAGGATGAGGAAGGCCTGGCACTCTTCATACCATGACTCACTTTTTGCATGACGTTATGTCACACCCTGTGGAACCATCCTCCTGTTAGATGGAGACAGCTCTTAGCTTCCAGGGTTCTGCCAGACTGGCCTCAGGAACAATGAATTGGTCATTTCTTTCTAATACTGGTTTCCCATATACTCCAAAAAAAAGCCAACTGATGTCCTATACATTCTATTAGCTTTGGATTGCTGGAAGTTTGGAGGTCAGAGGCTGGAAGAAATGACTTTGTGAGTTCTAAAGTCTGTGACATGCTTGTTTTGTGCTCTGGCACCCACACAGTGACCCTGGGATTTTGGGGTAGATTGATTGTAGCAATGGACCTATTTCTTTCCACCTCCCTGTACCCATGCATTTGATAGTGATCTCCCATGCTGCCTTTTGGTATAGCCGTGTATCTTGCTTTGGCCAAAGTGGGTAGATGGAAAAGTGCCCGTATTTTAGGGCTTGTCCTCTTGCTGCTGGTACAGACTCTCCCCACTGCCACCAAGTGATCAAGCTCGAGCTAGCCTGGTGGAAGAAGAGACATCACTTGGAGCAGAGACAAACTGTTCCAGCTGAGACATCTTAGATCTGACAGCCAACTCTGTAGCTAATCACAGATGCGTGAGTGAGCCTAGCTGATGTTGGCAGAGTCTAGCCCAGGCAGGCAGAATCGCCCAGCTGAGCCAAGCCCAAAATGCATATTATCATATTTATGAGCTAAAACATTAAATAATGCTTTTTGGTTTTGATTATAAGCCAGTTGGTTTTGGAGTGGTTTGTTATGTAGCAACATCTTACTAACACTTTTATTTTCCTGAAGATTTTTCGAGAGTCTGGTATCACTGGTGAGATCACGTGTGTTGGGGTTTTAGGGATGGTTTTCTATATAGCCGGGTGAACTTTGGGCTAGGAAGTGGGATCTGCTACCAATCATGCTCTCTGTCCTTTGAGAGCATAGGCTTTAAAGTCAGCTGACTTCAAATCATAGCACTGTGTCAAGGTGGGATAATAAGCTGCAGTAAACAGTGGCTTGATACACCTTTATTGAAAGGTGTATTTCCATGTCACTATCCATTTATATATTTATTTGGTGTCTCATCCATCTGTGATCGGCTGCAGAGGTGGCTGGGGATGGCTAATCTCAGGCAGCTCCGCTGGGATGGCTTGTCTCTACTCTAGGTGCCATCTCGTCCTCCAGAAGACTAGCTTGAGCTTGAGCGTATCTATACCCATCTATATCAATATCTGTATCTATATCTATTAATGTGTATCTCCATGTGGAGATTCAGGGACTGTGATAATTAATTTTAGTTGTCAATTTGACTGGATCTTGAGATGCCCAGATAGAGGGTTAAACACTATTTCTGGGTGTTTCAGCAGGTTTCCCAAAGAGATTAGCATTTGAATCAGCAGACTGAGAAGACTGCCCTCCCTAATGTGGTGGGCCTCATCCGATCTGCTGAAGGCTTGAATAGAACACTAAGGTAGAGAAAGGGAGAACGTGATGGCTTTCTGCCTGAAGGCTCAAACCAAACCAGGAGATTGGTCTTCTCCTGCCCTCAACTCTGTGGCTGTCAGCCTTCAACTGCACCACCAGCTTTCCTGGTTCTCCAGCTTGTAGACAGCAGATCATGGGACTTTTCAGCCTCCATAATTGTGTGAGCCAGTATGTCATAATGAATTTATGTACAGTAAATTTATATATATTTCCTATTGGACCTCCTCCTGGGAGTTCACGAAGTTCATTTCCGTGTACCGCGTCTATTTAAAGGATAAGTAATGCAATTGTACTACTTTGAAGGTAATTTTGCATGGTGGACAGTTAAAAAATAATCTGCTCTGGATGTCAAATTAATTAGCTTAGTCACTTTGGTGACTAAGTCAGCTTTGGTCACTTAGTCAGCTTTGGCCCCTCGATTGGTCTTTCATGTCTTCTCCTTGCTGGCACTCCATTTCCACTGTGGTTCCTGGTCCTCCCTAGAAGTATTAGGATCTTCCTAAGAAGCAGAGTGACTGGACAGGACTTCAGAATTCCAGGTCTCAGATACCATGAGTGGCCTGGACCACGTTGTTCACTGGCTGGCAGGGCAAAGGCATGTCCAAACAGACCAAGCATGGAAATAGAAAATGGGACCCTGAGTCCCTGCCTTCCTCTCTCTTGCCTATCCCTTTATGTACCTCTGACTGCCTGTAAGGTAGTTCCGTGCAGTTTTCCTCTTGTCCAAATGAGTAAGTCCAAATCTGGGTGGATTTGTTCTCCCCGTTCATGAATTCTTTCCCAGGTGTCTCACGTTCTTACATTTTTATGTTAATGGAGCCATTATTCTCCTGCTCTCAGTTCTTCAGCTCTTTTGCTTTTATTTTCTATGGTTAATCAGGTTTTACAATCCATCCACCCCAGCTTGGACCCCGCCCGGTCAGCTCACATCACTTTCCCTGCAGTCTGTCTGTACTCCGCTGCCAAAGGAGCCTTCCCAAGCTACACTTTGATCACGTCAGTGCTCCGTGAGAATTCGCAATGGCTTCCTGCTGCCGCTGCATCAAGACTGCCTCCCTTCCTTAGATGAAGTCCCTCGTGTGCACCTGCTCAGGTTCCAGGACCAAGGAAGGAGAAGCACAAGTGTCTGCCTCCCACTCACCAACATGTGGTGGTGAAAAAGAGACAGAAAAGCTACAATTGACTCCCCTGTTCAAAAAGAGGACAAAAGGGAAGCACGATCAGTCACCGATTCATAGCAGTTCTGAAACCCAGACCGACATGTGTCCCAGTTTCTCTGACTTGAGGCAGAGGGTATTGCCTGATGAGGGCTCACGTTTGTTTTTTAGAAGTGGTTCTCTTCAGATCTTGGTCTCGCTCTCTGGGCTCTGCCTGTGCCTCTGAGTCTTTCTTCCTTTCATGAAAATGGCCCGGTTTTGTGGCTGCATAGCTGTCATCCTGCTGCCTGCCCTGTGGGAAGCTGGGGCCCAACGGGAGGGCAAACGTGGCGGCCAGTCTGCACGCACAGTGATCCACACCTCCTGGTGTCCACGGCTTTCTGTAGCTCTCTTGCCCGTTAAACCTGGGCTAGCTCCGTGACCCGCTTTAACCAGTGGAGTATGGCCGTTAAATGGGGTGGTTTGCTGTGTACTGATAGATCATCGAAATATGTGTATTCCCGCACTGAAAGTTATTTGACTGTCCATCTGTGCCTGACGTTGTGTTAGGCCAAATAGATGCAAAGCTAAATAAAGCAGAGGGATTCTGAAGTCTGTTCTGTTCATGTATGTCAATAAAAAATCTTTGTAAATAGCATCACTTTAATTTTGTATCTTAAAGGCAAAAGATTTCTGTTTAAAATATGCTTGTGAGTGCTTTTGTACAAAGAAATAATCACTGTGACATTTGTCGTATTTTCCATTTCCTTCAAGTGAGACTATTTCAGTAGTGAGGCACGCCCGAGCTTTCAAAAACGTAATTTAATCCAGCAGATATTTTCTGAGCACCTTACTATGTGCTGCTTTTATATGTTTTTAAAATCTGTGTGCTGAAGTGAGCTCAGGTTGAAATTCAAGTACTGTTTCTCATCTGACCTCTGTTAGCTTGCATGGGCCTTATTGTCCCGAGTCACTTGGGGACCCTGTTTTTGTCTATTAGCCAATATTCTTGTTACTGTTACGCACGCCCTGGCTGTTTTCTTATTACTTCGGCGAGAGTTACATTCAGTTGTCGAGTTTCTGAATGACCTAATTAGCAGCACTGTTCCCGATTCTTTCTTTATAATTCTCTCTTCAGCGGGACTCCCTCCCCCCGTCACCCTCTGTCTTCCTTTCTGAGTTTTACTCCACATCCTGCTGATGAGTTCACATCCCACGCTCGGCCCTCCGTGGATCGCTGCCTAGGCGTTTGGAGACCTCCTTGCCTTAATTATTGGGAGAAAAATCTCTTCTTGGTCTTCTCTTGCTAGACTCTAATGGCTCTGAGTTTCTAGTTACTTACCTCCCATGTATCTTTGTTTTTCGTACAAACAGAGACCAGAAGGCAGAAGAAGGAGCCCTGGAGACCATGTAATTCTACAGGTGAGCAGACTTTGGACCAGAGATCCAAGTGACTTGCTCAGAGAATCACAGCCAGTCAGTGGCAGAGCCGGGACCAGAACCCACGTCTCCAAACCAGTAAGTCCTGGCCTCACTAATGTAATGAATGCGCTATCAAACCACATCACACTGATGCAAACTGACCAACTGATGATTGATTAATCAGCTGCTATTTATAATTATTAATGGATTTCAGTTAAGCCTCAGCTCTAGTCTTAGTCTTGGGCTAAAACTGGAGAACATAAGAGGGAAAAAAAGGAAGTTCGGTGGATTCAGAAGCTGTAAGTTATATAGCAGTAGGTCATAATATTTTTACGGTTTAGGATCTTGGTGAATGCTCTTGTGCCTCAAATTAATTCTTGCAATTAATATTTATGGAACACCCACTATGTGCACACATGCATACAACACGTATCTTCCCTACACGTGTGTGAAGTAGTATATAATATCCTCAGAAATACGTTTATAATATAATCTATACAAGTTTTATACCTGTTGCAATGCACCACAGATTTGTCGCCTTTTTTTGGAAAATGGACACTGTGATTCCTTACAGATACTTTATCTTTCTGATCATTCTCATATACCCAGTGCTTAGAATCATCTGATCGTTATGTTTCTTAACAGGCGTCCTCAAACTCAAGCACATTCAAGGGCCATGCAGTTAAGGTGACTAGGTGAAGGCAGCTGGGTGTCACACAGACCACAAATTCTGTTTAAAGGGGGCAGTTGCTACTCCATGTTAGGTGAAAGTTCAAAGGCCAATATTTCTAGAACTTCTGAATTTTTAAGAGATGCTGGAAATCTTTATTTTGTGTGAAATCTCCTGATTTTTAAATCGTAGACCATTTAAAAAATGTAAAACCACTGCCGGGGCCAAACTGAGCGTATTTAGCAGATTCAGCTCCCGTCTGGTGGGGCAGACAGTGTGTCCCACCACCCCGGCGTGTGCCTTCGCCATAGTCACAGACAGTGATATCCAGACCCCCCAGCCATGGCACTATCTCATTTCCTAAGAATTCTGTACGTGAGGGCTTCACGAGCAGTGGTTCTTTCTCACTGACCTTTGTGGAGTATGCAAACACTCACTCAGTTATTTGCTTGGTCAGTCGCCACTTGATATCATTGAGAAAATCAGAAAGTCCTTCACTAGAGTGAATGGGAAAGAGAGCTGCTTTTGAGATAATCCAAACAAGAGATTGCCTTTGCCTGCTTTTTATTAGCTTGGAATGTATTGATTATTCTAGAAATTCAAGTATAGTACCAGCAGTGCCATCCGATGAGTGTGTTAGATGGCCATTCCTACCCGGGTCATGCTAACACGTATCTGTACATGGCGTCTTGAATCCTATTTTTTTTTTTTTTTTTTGAGACAGAGTCTCACTCTGTTGCCCAGGCTAGAGAGCTGTGGCATCAGCCTAGCTTACAGCAACCTCAGACTCCTGGGCTCAAGCGATCCTCCTGCCTCAGCCTCCAGAATAGCTGGGACTACAGGCATGCACCACCATGCCCGGATAATTTTTTCTATATATTTTTCGTTGGCCAATTAATTTCTTTCTATTTTAAGTAGAGATGGGGTCTCGCTCTTGCTCCGGCTGGTTTCGAACTCGAGCGATCTTGACCTTGAGCGATCCGCCCACCTCGGCCTCCCAGAGTGCTAAGATTACAGGTGTGAGCCACCGCGCCCGGCCTTGAATCCTATTTTTTTAAACCCCCAAATAAGAGTCTAGTATCAGCGGAAACTATTCAGTTCAAGGTCCTCGAAAGTCTCCTCAACTGCAAGGCTAATCTCCTGTGCTCATTGCCTGTCTTGTTGCATTTGCTTATTTGTCAGATATTTTAAAGAGTACCTTCTAGGTGTCAGATGTGGTTTTAAACGCTAAGGATATCACAGTCAATCACACACAGCCTGTCCTCTCACGGAGCTTACCTCCCGTGAAGGCTCGGAAGAAAACGGTCAGGTAGAGAAATGAATAAATAACACGGTTTCAACACCCTGACAGCCGTAGTGAAGAAAGTGCGGTGGAGAAATGGCGTAAAGGTGACTGAGAAAAGGCTTTTCCGTAGCGTCATTGGGGCGAGAGCCTCGTGGTGCCAAGCGGACTGCAATGCAGACAGGAGGGTGGAGGGTCCCGGCCTCGGGCAAAGGCCTGGGGACAGGAATGGATTTGATGTGTTCAAGGATCAGAAAGAAAACCCGTGTGACTGGACTGAATTCTCTCTAGCGTTGGGCACTGTTTGCAACCGTGGTCTTGACACGGCACTTGCCTGGTTTCTGCTCCTCCAAATCTGCTTCCTTTGCTGGCTCTCTCCAAGGTCCTGAACATGACCAAGCCTTCTTTGGAGAGAGTGTCCACTTCTAGAGTCTCATCACCTCAGTGTTGTGGTCACCTGAGTGCACATACTGAGTTGTGATTTCAGGTAAATTTTAGATGCCTGGAGTGCCTAAATGTCCTGCATTTGTGTCTTTCTTCTCTGGAACCCAGGAACGTTTTACAGCAGTCCAGAAAGATAAGGTCCTGAACTAAAGTGGTACCTGATAGCCTATTGGACGTGTGTGGATGTGGAGGTGAGTTGCGGGAGTGAGTAGGCATACTCAGGGTGGATGGTGTCACACCTAAACAACTGGGTAGATGGTGGTGCCGTTCACTGAGATTCAGGAGACAGGAGAAGCGGGTTTCATTGGGACGCAGAGTGGCGTGCGTGGGGATGCACAGTGAGACAAAATGGGAAGGGGGTTAAGAAGGAGTCTCTGAATCTGTAGCTGGGACTCTGGCAGGAAAACCTCTTTCTGCCATCTCAGATGAAGGCTGCCAACTAAACATGTTTACAATGAGAATAAGGTTCTATGATGTTATCGGGTACCATTTTTCTTCTACGTTAGGGAAAAAGGATTTTGTAGCTTGGCCTAGAAACTTACCCGCCAATAACAGAATCGCCTCTCAAAGTCAGAGTGCTACAACATGTGTTAAACATACAGAAAGTCGAATGCTCCCTGGGAAATTCAGGCCAGAGTTGTTTGGTGTCATTTCAATTTCCGTCTGTCCAGCTAAGCGGATTTTATAAGCATAATGACTGGTTTTGAGCATTGGAGCACAGGTGGAAGACATGGCCGTCGTTACATCCTAGATAGTGTTCGTCAGTCATTAAAATTTATTAGGCACTTACTGTATACCAGACATTGTGCTAGGTGCTAGGGATACAAAAATGAGTAAGATACAGCCCTTGCCGCCAAATTATCAACAAAGCATACCGTGGCTGACCTTTCTGTTTCAAACTAGTTCCTTTCATTAACTGATGGACACTGACTTTTTAAATAGTCTGTTAACACATTAAGAGTGAGTGGGACCCACTTGTGTTTACCCTTTTATCAAAGATCCCTGTGATTTTCAGAGACTCTCTGTAGGTCACTTTGAAGAGGCAAGGAGTCTAGTAGCGGTCAAGACCTGCTTCATTTATTATTTGAAGAGTTCATTCTACCTGGAAATAGTTTCCGTGGTTATTACTTACGAATCTTCTCACCCGGACCTCTGATAAAGCAGCCCAGGGGCCTGTGTTCTGGCATTTTGATGGAATGGGTTTATTTTCTCAACCCTGGACCCCAGGTGCTGCTTACTAGAAACAGCAAAGGATTGAAGTTCTCTCCTTGAGGCTCCTGGTAGCTCTGCAGAAAATTTGGCCACTGAGCTGGCCCAGGCTTTGCTACTTCCCTTGCCTCCCTGATGGGCTTGTGTGTGTTTGTGTTTGTGTGTGTGTGTGTGTGTACTTGAGGGGGAGGGAGGCAGAGGGAGAGAGAGAGAGCCCTTCAATTTCCCTATTCTCAAATGGGGATGGTATTCTCCCATTTCAAAGGGTGTTCTGAAAGTAAAATAATATAAAATATGACAATAAATACAACAGTGCCTAGAAAAATGAGTTATGACATTTTAAGATATTAGTGATACTAAATTAGTATTACTTGGCATTCCCATGAGATAGTATAATGTAGTATTTCTGATATAATCTTTGTTTTGGCCCTTGCTCACTGTGTGATCTTGAGCAAGTTACTTAGTGTCTTTGAACCTCAGTTTCTTTACCTGTGAACAAAAGATAATAACTTTGCCTGCTTCCTATAGTTGCTATGAGGCTCAGATAACTTATTATCAGTGAAGTGCTTGCTCTAGTATCTAGCATATGGAACGTGTTTGCTTAATCAAGTGTTTGATTACCTTATTCCCGCCCTGCCCAAGAGGACTTTATAGCTCTTGCCAAATATATCTGTACAGAAATGACCACCTGTATCCTCTTACGACTCACTGAAAACCAGGAACATTTCCAAAATGGAAAGACAACATGAGCCCAAGAGAACAAGGAGTTGACGGACCCGAATTTCAATTTTGGTCCTCTGGCCAGTTGGCCAGGCGACCTTGGACAGGCTCTTTGTTTGCAGTGCTGTTAGCATTTCTTCAATACGGGGATGAGGAAACTGAGGTCCTGATTCACTCCCCCAGGCTAATAGAAATGCTCAAGTCTCTCCCACCTTTAGAAATCAACCAACCAATATCCAATCCAACATTTACATAGAAGATTTTCTCTTTTTGGTCCTAGTCAAGCTTCTTAAAAATTGTCTAGTTGTCTACATTAATCTCTACCGCTTTTTCACCTAGCAAGGCATAGCTGTCTACCGCTGGCCTCTATTACTTCTCTGTATCTGCTCTGGTTAAAATAACCTCTTCATTGACGAAACCAATGGACACCTTTCAGACTTTATCTCCCTTGACTTTTGGCCACATAAGAAAAGGAGGCAAATGACCCTCACGGATGATAAGTAACATTTTTTCAAGTTTGACTCCAGATATAGCAGTTCTTGAGGCTGAAATCAAAATGCCATTTAAAGGAACTTTGTTCTGCTGAAAACATCCCATATTCAGATACAAAATGTGAATTATTCAAGTAATCAAGGAAACTAGGTCTACTAAAATATCTTACTATGACATCAGACACCAAAAGTGAAGCCTGATGACAAGAAAATGATTAGAGCACAGAGCAATCTGTTGCTTTGTTCTTACATGAAATGATGATGGTGAAGTAGGGACCTGCCGCCGTTTGTACCTGATGGGTCCTAACACATTTCACATGCCATTGTCTAATCATTTTATGCCCGTCCAATCAAAACGCCATCTGTCCTGGGTCACGTACCATCAAAACCTTCTTTGTTAAGGAGCCTCTGCAAAGATCCAATCAAAATGTTACAAGTAGTCATTTGCATTTCCACAGACATTTTCAAGATATAATTTTAGGGACACAGGCAGGTGGGTGCAGACAATGTTTTTTGGTTAGGGGAACATTTTCAAATTTATCCCTGAAATTTATCCCCTGGAGCTGACTGCCTTTTAATGGGACACTTGGTGAAGCTGCTACCCTGAGCTGAGTCAGATCATTGCAGAGAAGGTTTATCATTCTCGGAGGCTGTCAAGATGATTAAATAGGGCTGGTGTGCAGTAGGTCCCACACGGCAGCGGCGGTGGAGTGGAATAAACACTGGACTGGGAATCAGGGGAGCTGGTCTGGTCTGTTTCCATGAATCCGAGCGAGTCTCTTCCACTCTCTTGGCCTTGGTATTGTCACTGGTAGGATGAGGGGCTCATTTAGATTATTTCTAAGGTCACTTGTAAGGCAATGATTCTGAAGCCATTTTTCAAAATCTCCTCTCTCTCCTGACTCTGCAGTTCTCCCCCTAATTTTTTTTTTTTGACCTATTTTTACCTCGCCTGATTTTACCACTACTTTTTCCAAAGCGATTACTTCTTATCTCTCTGCGTTATTACTTATTTCTGGCTGGTTCGCTCAAAGATAAACCCAGGAAGTATGTATCTCGGGAGCAAATCATCTTCTCCTTTGGAGATAGCGTATCTCTCTGCTAGATTCACAGCAGGGCAATTGCATGGCAAGTTTGGGTTGTGTCCAGAATATTCAGTCTTACAAAGCAAAGCTCTTTGGCTTGAACTCTTGGCCCTTTCCGGAGGTTGTTCTCTGATGCCCGTGTGAAATGCCAGTTGGGCGGCCAGGTTTGAAACCAGATAATTAGAGTAGACTACAGACCCCTGTATGGAAGAGACTACAGTCTTCCCATGTCTCTGCTCTAATAATTATTTGCCCTAAGGATTTTCAAACTGTAAGGTTGATGAACAATTTTACATTTTCTTTTCTTGCTCCGCAAGCTGACAGAGGGCTGGATCCTGTAGGCTGTGGTGATCCACCAGCTAGACATGTCAGCAAGAACGATATCTCCTTTCTTGGGGCTCAATTAGCACTAATATAACGAGCTTTTTGAAAGTAAAGAACTCGTAACTAGAAATACTGTGAAACTTCAGAACATCAAGGATAGAGAGAAAATGCTAAAAGCTTTCCCCATAGGGTTGACAGGTAAAGTACAGGATACCAGTTAAATTTGAAGTTCATATAAATAATAATGTTTTTAGACAAAACATGTCCCAAATATTTCACTGTGTATCTGAAGTGTGAATTTACTAATCAGGTGTTCTATATTTTTATTTGCTAAACGTGGCTATCCTGTTTCCCAGAATAAAGCGAGATCACGTAAATATCGCAGGATATTTAGGATGCGTAGAAAGCAATGTGAGGGATGCTTTCAAAATTGCAAGATGCTGTGATTTTCAGCCTACAGCTCCATACCTACCCAACTCATCCATGAAGTACACAGGGGAGAAACTGAAGTATTTTAACACATTCAGGACTAGGAAAAATGATGTCCATTACGGATTTCTTAGAAGGTTATGTAGCATGTGTTCTGGTCAAAGCAGGAAGTAAACCAAAATAAGCGCCCACGAAAGTGTGACTCAGGTTCAGAGAAGCGATGACGGGACTTCGTAAGACGACAGGTGCTCGGCACAACTCAAGTAACAGGTAGAATTCTTTGACTGCAAGTTATAGAAAACAAAACAGACAAAACTCTCCACTTCTATGGAGCTTACATTCAGGCAAACAGACAAGAAACAAGGTCAGTACGTAAAATATCTGCGTGCTACGTGGTGATGTGTGCCGGTGAGACATAGCAGAACATGGGATAGGCAGCGTTGTGGGGGATGGATGGAATTTTAGGGAAGAGGTCCAGGAAAGTCCTCACTCAGAATGTAACTCTTGGCTCAGTCCAGTTATCTGTGTTGGAATGGGTTTGGGAGCATCGGCTGTACGCCCTACTACACCTACAGAATAAACAATCCGGGCTGAAGCAGAGGGCCCTGGAAGAGAATCTTCTGGGGAAAGAGGGGCCTTCCTAGAATACCTGATGTAAACGTCAAAAAACAGAATTAGAATCTGAAGAAACAAAAACACGTGTTAGAAAGAAATCGACACTCACAGAATACTACTTGGGTTCTCCCTGAATAACGCTCACAGGGTCACTGTCATATAAATGCTGTTGTTAGTTTTCAGATTTTAGAATGAACATATAGAGAAAGTTTAGTTATAATTACGGAATTAACTGCAAATGCTATCGACGTGAATACTCCAAGACTGGGATGCTGGAGGTAAGAGGTGGCAGAGCTGAGGCTGGTAGCACCAGTGTTCCCTTTGTACCCGCCGGGATGTTGGGAGGGACTGTCTATGGCTGGCGGGAGAAGTGACAGTCAGAGGAACTGAGCACAGTGTTGTAACTAACTGTGTTGGGAAGTTGGGGAGGACAGGTGGGAGGTGATGTAAACAAGCAAAATCTCACACGCACTCACATGTGGGACTCTGTGGGACTCACATGTCCCACAGAACCACAGAAGAGCTGCGGTATTTTTCCGCAACTATGGAGTAAGCGTACTGAAGGGTTAGCAGGGTGCCTTTGGGAAGGTACGATCCAGGGTGGGAGTGAAAGGCAAACAATCATTTTCATTGTTAGCCCTTTGGCAAAGTTGACTTTTGAACTGTGGACATTCATTACTGTGACTTAATCTAGAATTTTTTTTTAATTCTGTATTCTTAAAACTGATACATGCTCATTTTGGAAAAAAATTTGAAAATACAGAGAATCTCCGGTATGTAAAGGCAACTCGTAAAATATTGATGTATTTCCCAACGGTCTTTTAAAATTGATTACATTTATACACGTTCGTGATTATGCAGGGCAAAGATACATTTCGGTGCATTCAGATTCGTGAATCTAAACTGATGAGCTTGGATTCCAAAGATAATTTGTAATATTTTAAATCTCCCTCAGGATTGAAAACAAGACCGGCGCAAACATGATATTAAAGTCTTCATGTGAGAAGTCCTTTGATATTAAAGGGTAACAGCAAAATTAGACAGCTCGTCAAGGAGACTGGATCCCAGCATACCGAAGTTACATTCACGCTGATGTCATTCGGGCAGTGAGAGCTGTTGACTACCACCCAGAATTAAATTACAGATTTGTTTCGTATCTGAAGATTATAACATAGACACCTCATATGATTAGCCATGGCTTTCACATCCTGCCTTCCTCACTGGCCTCGTCTCCCACCCCTCCCTGACCCCACTCAACACCCGAGCCGCTCCGGCTTAGCTGTGTGTCTGGGAATGCACCAGGCCTCCTCCTGCCTTTCTGCTTTGGCCGTGCCGTTTCCTTGGCTTGGCATGCTCTTTCCCAGCTAGTTGTCTGGAAACAAGCTGCCAGTCCGTCAGGTTTCAGCTCAAACGCTCCGTCTCCGGTGATGCTTAACGAGCTCCTTCATGGATGCTTTGCGGCTTCTGTCCTTGTGCAACCACTGAACGTGATCCGTGCCGTGACCGGTGCGCTCACGGTGCGCAGCGAAGAGCGTGTGTGTGTGGAGAGACCGTCTGAACTTGGCTCCCAGCTCCACCTCTAACTGACCATGGGAACTTGGGCAAGTCACTTACCCGCTTTGATCCTCACTTTACTCATCTGTAAAATGGCATCAATAGCAATACCCACCTAAGTGGTTCTGGCGAGGATTAAAAGAAATAATACAGGGAAAGTACTTGGACAGTGACTGGTTTATGGCAAGTGTCCAGAAACACCTGCTATCCATTCGGTTCTGCTGCGGCTGTTGCGATGGTTGGCTTGCATGTCTAGCCAGTAAGGTTGGCTACTGTGACTTTTCGTCTTCACATCCTCTGTTTCACTGGAGAACGTGGCATTGTGTCCTTGCAAAAGTATGTACACTAAATGGATCAATAAGGGAATGACTTTAAGTGAATTCGGCTGCCTTTGCTTTTAGGACTGTCATTTTAAGGACAGTAGTTCCAAGAGTGGACTTCAAAGTCATGCAAAGAGGTAGCCGGTGTTAATTCAGCGAACCAGTACTTTTCCAGTTAAAACAAAGACTCACTTCCTGATATAGTCACTGTATTTTCAGCTCTATCTCAGAGCTTCCTAGTGTCCACTTACCATTTTCGTTAATAGCACGTGATTTTGTTTTGGGGGTACACTCCCCTGCTCTGCTTTTATTCTCTGTGATTCAAGCAGGGCTGATCTCATTTCCCTGGCTCCAGGCTGGGCTTGGACAATCAGAACTCCAGCGACTGGTTCAGAAATGGGCATGTGACCCAAGCTCCACCTCGGAGCTGAAAATACAAGAAAGATAAGGGAGGTCTCCTAGCAATGCAAGACCTTGCCTCTTTCCTAAAATATTTCTCCAGAGCCATGGAGATGCGGGTACTTGGAGTCCACGGAGATTCAGTGCTAAATGGAATAATTGCATTTCAAGGAGATGTGGAGACTCTGAACCACGATGCAAATGTGAAATATCATTAAAATACTTTTATTATCTTATGAGATGCGTCGATCTGGGTTTTCCGTGCTATCGTTTTTCTTCCTTCTCCGTAGGATTATTATTTCTAGGCCTGGGAGATTTCCCTTTTAGACCCAGGTATGATATGTAAGGCCTTTGCAGTTACGTGTGACTGACTTGTGACCTCAGGGATAAGAGCTCACCGTGGTTTCGTTCTGACGAGGGGGCCCCACCTGTCTGTGCCTTAACCCAGAACCAGGCTCCACCGCGACAGTGTGAGGCCGCTTGACTCCCTCGGCGGGAGAACCGGGTTCTGCTGGCAGTTGTTTGAGTCTGACTCCACGCCAGACACTCCCGTGGTTCCCTGGGAGGATAATATTTGTCCTGCTTGCGTGCAAGTGCTGCTGGGAGGCTCCGGCGAGCCCTGTTACCAAGCACAAAGTGATCCATACATAAAGAGTCTTGTTATTATTAAAAACACATCTCATCTCCGACTGGAACATCTAGACGAAGGAATGGTGGGTGTGATGACGAGCTAAGCCAAAGGAGGAGAGACACTTACAAAGCCTAATTACCAAATATCACCCAAATACCACAAAGGGAGCGATTCCTTGATTAATGAACGACAGGAGCCCTGCACGTACGTCTTTCTGTTATAAACCCCCTTTGCCTATCGGGACGGGGTTGTTTCTGCCGGCGAGTGACTATCAAACCACCGAGGCCTAACCGATGTGTGATTAATGTGGGCTCTGTTAATTGTACGGCTGAATTTTACGCATGAAAGCTGTACCCTTGCTTTTTCTCTGCCTTAATTTCCTCCTGTTTAACTGTTGGTCGTAAAACGGTTTCGAATGTATCTGCTGAGTCTGAGAGCAAGTTTTGCAACTTGCAAAGTGCCTGAGTCAGTCTGGGCATCTTGTGTGGTGAAGCTGACCTGGGGGAGCTCTTAGGCTGTGAGAGGGATTGTTGCGTGGCTTCCGCTCCCAGCCCTGCTGGCTCCTTCCCTGCAGCTGCTTCCTGGCACGGGATCTCATCTGTTACCATTAAGCACACGCATAGCACAGATAGCGGCAAACGGCTTAATCACTTTCTTTCTGACAGCCCATCCGATGTGGCCCTATTCAGTCTCACCGTAGACAGCTGGAGATGAGGACATCTGCCTTTTTAGTCCTCCTGGTGTCCATTTGCCATTTTCGTTAATAGCACGTGATTTTCTTTTGGGGATACACTCTCCTCCTGCCCCTTCTCTGCTTGCATTCTCTGTGATTCAAGCAGAGCTGATCTCATTTCCCCGGCTCCAGGGCTGGGCTTGGACAATCAGAACCCCCGTGACTGGTTCAGAAACAGGCATGTGACCCAAGCTCTGTCAATGACGGGCAACCCTGGGCCTTGAGCAGGGAACGAAGAGTTCTCTTTTCTTTCTGGGTTTTTAGACCGGTGCAACGTTCAGCCTGGAGCTTCTGGTCTCTGTGTCACCATGAAAAAATAACCCGGTTGAGATTGAAGCCAACACAGAGGAAAGGAGAACCAAGAGATGGAGAGAGACGACGTCCTGCTGACGTTGTCTGAGTACGGGGATTCGGTCATGCCTGAAGACAAGCCCGGGCTTGTACTTTTCTATTACATGAGCCAGTTCGAATAAGACTTTTGTCACTTACAACCGAGAGTCCTGACCCAAATGATGCTGCTGATCATACCACCTTTCTGCCTTAGCATGTCTTATGTGTAACTGAGCCTTAAGAAAAATTAGAACTCGCCAAAAAGAAGTGAGGGTGCAGAAAATAAAGTTCAGAATTTTAGAAATATGTACGTATTTAAATATATGATTTTTTTCCTCTAGAAGAAAACCTTGCTTTGGGTCAAATGAACATTTTGCCTCATGTTGTTGGAGCGGTCTGATTGAGATAATTCTGTGGCATCTTGCTGGTAGGATGCGCTGTGTACTCACTGGGGGAAACCCTGTAGGGCATTCATGTGTAGCCATTAGGGTTAGCAACTGTAGCTTTTCACCTTTACATCCTCTGTTTCACTGTTTTTCTTTTTGTCCAGTTTGGAACGTTCCTAGGATATTCCTTGGTGTGTCTTTTTTCTCTTTGGTCGTGTTAGAACTCAAAGACGTCATAACTTTTTATAACTTTTTTTCCTTCTTATGGAAAACTATAATTCACGCATTGGGTCTCTTGAATATATTCCCCAAGTCTCTTAGAGTTTTCTTCATGATTTCCATTTCTTTATGTGTTTTTTTTTCTCTGTATTTAAAATATTTAAATATATTTAAAATATTTCTCGTATTTCATCATCCGAGCCACTAGTTTGGGTCTTGACAATAACCATCCTCAGCTTTGATTTCTCCTCTGAATCTTTTAGTTGGGTTGCTTCTAGACTCCAGAAGACTATTTTGCTGTTTTTATTGTGTCTGCTACACTTGAATTTCCGTAAGTACTGGTGATTTTTATATTCCAAATGTAATATAGTTACATTTTGCGTTCTTCGTCATGTGTTCGGTCTCTTCGGATGAATATTTCCCTCTCTGGCAGCCAGATGAGAGACATCTCGCTCCCTGAGGCCTAGGTCTGCTTGTTTAAGTCCTGAGTGTGGTAGCTGCCCTGGCAGTGGTGGAAGGCAGGTTTTGTCCTTTGCCCTAGACACCCTGGGGGGGTTGTGTGGAAGCTGGCAGATTGCCAGGGGCCTTCTTGCTCCCTAGTTTCCTGAGGTCTCCCAGCCTCTGTGGCAAGAAGGGCTCAGTCTACCAATCTTATCCTTCTTGGTCTCTCAGGGCCAGGAACCCCGAGACGACCTCTCCCGGGGACCCCAGCTGTTACCAAGATCCCTGCTCTGTGACCCTACTCTGGAGCTCTCCAGCTTTGGCTTCCCCAGGCACAGAGGGCTGTGCAGAAAGTTTGCAGAGATCCCACAGTGCCCGTATCTTCACTTGAATCTCCTGTCCACGGGCCCCAGAAGCCCTTAGAACTCGGGGACGCAGAGAGATCGAAGGGCAGAGAACTGAGTTCAGGTCATCGCCTTCCCAGGGCTCTCTGTGGCGGATTACATCACTTCAGTCTTAATTGCTAATTCGTTTCTCTGCTTCCCCAAGCAGAGCGTGTCCTCCTAGGCCTGGGCTTGACTCCTGTTTATTTTGGTACACCCAGCACCTGGCACCGTGCGCGGGGCGTAATGGAATTTCACCAGCTGCCTTTGGAATGAATGAATGCAAATGTGAATCCGCAGCAAATGACTCGGTCGGGTCTCGGAAGTCCATCCAGACTCTTGCATTGCAAACAAAGCCTCTGACATTGGTAATTTAGACAAAGGGGACTTATTAGAATGATACTGAGAGAGTCCGGGAATCGAGAAAAGCCTACAGAACCAGGGGTTGAGGTGCCCCTGCAGGGCCTGGAAACTAGAAGTCAGGACTGCTCAGGCAGCAGGAACGTGCTGGTCCGAGTCACACACTGGGTGAATACCCTCCAGTCTCTCTTTTTTCCCCCCCATGCCTTTACATTCACTCAAGATTTGAAATCCAGGGAGAGAATATGTTCATTGTACCACTCTGTGCCAACCATGGAGGGAAGGATGTGACCCCCGGGCTTCCAAAGTGGAGGCAGGCACCTGGATCTTCCATGCCACCAAGGCTACCCACAGGGGGGCAAATTATTTTCCTAAAAGAACAGGCGTGTGTTAGGAAGGGGGAAAATTGTGCTGGATGACCACAGAGCAACCTATGTTCCCGAGAAGGAAGCGTTTCAGAAGACAGGTCTCTGATTTCCAGATTTCCAAAGTGGTACCCACGATCCCTTTCTCACCCCTACCTCTTTGCCCCACCGGTGGCGCTTCTGACCCCACTGGTAAGGCGGGGGTGAGGGAGGAGGGAAGTAGGGGCTGCTAAAGCTGCTACCCGACCCCCACCCTCCACCTCCGTCTTCCAGCCCTTGTCGCTCGGAAGTAGGACCTGTTCCCTCCAGAAGAACTCCAAGAACTGATTTTAAGAAGAGGCAGATGGGCTCCTGTACCCTACGGTCAATCTCAGATCTTCTTATTTTCTCAAGAAAGCAGTGTAGATGACATTTAGGGTCTTAAATTAAACAGGCTTTTGTGGGTTGGCATGAGATCCTGGTTACTAAGTGTTACCGGTTTCCAAAAAACCCTTTGTCTTAGTCTGTTCAGGCTGCCATAACAAAATACCATAGACAAAATACCATGACTTAAACACACAACTGAAATTTATTTCTCACTTTCAGAGTCTGCGA
Source organism: Lepilemur ruficaudatus (assembly GCA_963574885.1). Classification (NCBI taxonomy): domain Eukaryota; kingdom Metazoa; phylum Chordata; class Mammalia; order Primates; family Lepilemuridae; genus Lepilemur; species Lepilemur ruficaudatus. The sequence goes on along the minus strand of CAUYRT010102565.1, from coordinate 556 downwards.
AGTCCAAGATCAGTGCACCAGCAGACCCGGTGTCTGACGAGAGCCCCCTTCCTCATAGACAGCCACCTTGTCACGGTAACCTCAGACGGCGGAAGGGGTGCGAGAGCTCTTCGGGGCTTCTTTGGTAAGGACACTGATTCCGTTCATGAGGGCTCCACCTCCGTGAGGTAATTACCTCCCAAAGGCCCCACCTCGTAATACCGTCACAGTGGGGGCTAGGATTTCAACATCTGAATTTGGAGGGAGGGGGCACAAGAAATCAGACTGTAGCACCTTCTTTTCTAGGTGTTTATTGAATGCCAGTCATTGGAAACCAAACTAGATAGCCCTTTTCTTCACGGAACGTACAGTCTCATGGGAGAAAATAAATATGAAACAAGTAACCACATAACTAAATATGTATGTGCCAATTGGTATGATGCTGTACAGAAGTAGAGGGTGTCATGACGGGCCTCTTTGAGGAAATGTAAGCTGAAGACCTGCATGACGGGAAAGTAATGCCCAGGCAAAGCGCCTCGTTCTCAGACATCCATCTCACGGGCAGCAGTACCATGCA